>JAOTRA010000006.1:5878692-5889180 GCA_026260255.1 Pseudolaguvia tuberculata | reverse complement strand
TGTGCTCAGGGTCATTGTCATGCTGGAACAGTGTTGGAGTCTCTTAGTTCCACTGAAGGAATAATGTAATGCTACAAGCTACAACAAACATACTAGACCAACGGTGGGTCTACCAGATTTGTAGAAGGTCAGGTGACCACCAAGTTTTTGGCAATATAGTGTATCTGGTAGTAATAATATAAATAATAACAATGGAAAAAAAGAATTGTATTAGATATTACAATTGTAGTTTGACAGCAAGCTACAACTAACGGAGCCGAAACTGGGCCAAAGTTTTACTCTGGAGTCGTATGGTAACACGGTTACACTCGTAAAATTAAACAACAATTGAACTACCATGACATCATGACTGTCTACCTCATCTTCCAACCAGTTGACAATCTTGGGCATCAGCTTTTCTTCTGCTCCCTCGTCTGGGTGTGTAATGAGGAAATCCACATCATGACCCACCTCTTTACCCCTGAAATATAGAAAGTTTTCTTTATGATATAGTTCTACCTGATGCTACAGGAAGGTGGCAGGAGTGTGTGTTAGGGCCCACACCTTTTAAACAGGGTCATCAGAGAGTGGTCTAACCTTATATTCCTTCATAGAGGTCATAATCTGCCCCTCACTATAGGGGTCGCTCACATATTGCATCATTTATGCTTCCATCCTCTTCCTCAGCTTTTCTGTTACACTGAAACCTCAGCGATGAAATGGAGGAGCATTCGTTCATCTTCTTACCCTCTTAGTCCCAGACACAGGAGTCTGCTGGTGCCTGTCTCGTCGCACATACGGCGAGAGGCGGGGCTACAACCCGGACGGGTCACCAGTCCATCACAGGGCCACACATATACGTACAACCATTCACACACACATTCAATCCTATGGACAATTTAGTATCACCTAATCTGCATGTTTTTGGACTGTGGGAGGAAACCGGAGTACCCGGAGGAAGCAAGCGCGGGGAGAACATGCATGCTCTGGTAATCGAACCCGGGACCTTCTTTGTTGTGAGGCGACTGTGCTAACCACTATGCCACCGCACCGCCCTGGAGGAGCATCATTCATCCTTTTTTTTCTTTATGAATACATTACTGAAATTTCCTTCTCGTAATTTCCTTGTTTCTAACAACATACGTGTCTCGAACCTTGAGATACCCGATAGATAATTGATTACTAGATTTCTACCGTCGGAATCCTCCTGTAAGTGTGATAATTGCCCCGGGTAGCACATCATTTACTGCCTTCTGGACGATGTCGCTGATGACTATGGCCTCCTGTTTAGTGACGGGTGTGTTCAGATCGTTATAATATTGCACTCCTAACAACCAGGAAATAAAAAATAAATAAAAAAGCCTTATGCGTCAGACATAGAGTAACAAACAAAACAACACGTGACAAGGCTACCAAAACGATTAACCCTTACCGGCTGCCTGGGCACGGTTTAGCTTTTGCTTTGAGTCTATGAGGTCTGATGGGTTCCGTAGGCCTTCCCTGAACCACCGATTTGCTGTTCGAACTCCCACACCAAAAACACCAGTCAGTACCTGATCACAGTGTGCAAAAACTTTTGAACCATCACTTTACTATGTCATGGCTATACATGGTAATATAACAGTTATTAACCTTCATAGCTCGGAACTGCGCAGACTCTCTGGTAGACTCCACTTCGCTCGATGTGCCGTCATGTAAAATCTCCTAAAAGACGGACACGGTGGTATCAGCGACTTTGATATTTCAGACCTCACTGGAGGTCTTCAACTGGAGGTCTTCAACTGGAACCGTCTCTCACCTTTAGAACTCTTAGGGAATGCTCACCCAAACAAGGTAAGTCCTTCAAATCGTCCATGGTCCGTACGACACCAGGAAGGGCCTTCAACACAGACGCCGCCCTTCTGAAGGCTACGCTCCTCCCTTCGTTCTCTGTGAATTCTGCATTCAGTGCCAAGATCTCCAGCGCATCCTGGAGAGCCATCCAACCAGCGTTCAAACGACTTTACTCGATTTAAGCATGACCGTGTAAATTCAAATTCAAAAGTGGCTTCCTATCCCGTGTTGCCAGATTGAGTACATTCCCATCCTGCGTTTGCCAAATTGATTGTGTTCCAATCCGGTGTTGCCAGATTGAGTGCGTCCCCACTCTGAGTTGCCACATTGAGTGCATTCCCACCCGGTGTTGCCAGATTGATTGGGCTCCCACCTAATGTTGCCAACTGGTGTTGCCAGATTAAGTAGGTTTCCAACTAATGTTGCCAGAACGGTTTGGTTTCCCACCTAATGTTGCCCGATTGAGTGGGTTTCCACCCGGTTGGTTACCCAATCTGGTAATACCGGGTAGAAACCCAATGGCTGCTTCTTGATATAACTGCTGGGTGTTTAGTTTCTGTTTAACATTTTGATTTTGGAATAAAAAAAGTGTACAATAAATTATTCATAAACTGTTATAATAATAATAATAATTATTATTATTATTATTATAAACACAATTTGAAGAGTCGGGACCCCCCTTTCCTTTCACCCTATGTACGCTGGGATAGACTCCAGCAGACCCCCGTGACCCTGAATTAAGGAATAAACAATAATTCTTATAAAGGTCTCACTGTAAGGACCGAGTTGTGATGCTTCAGCGGCGTTCTCCTCTGACAGGCGTAACTCATCATCATCATCAACTTCATCTTCGGGGAGACTTCAGAAGGCTTATTGTTAATCTATTAAAAAGAAACATCTTATCATGTTAACATGGCCACAAACGCTCATGGAAACAGGGAGGGGGACACAAGCGGTACCTTTAATCTGTGTCGGTCTTCAATTGGGACAGGATGTCCACTCGCCAGGCTCTCGGTCAACCAACTGATGTCCAGAAGATGGACTGAACTGTTAGAAACTTCATCTCCAACATCTTGTTTCCTAATCCAAACCTGGACCTCATCTCCAGTGTTGTTCTCGGACACCAGGTGTGTGACGGAGGAGCTGCATAAATAAACTAGATGTCATTTAAATAAAAAGGAAAGTAAATGACAGAAAGGACAATTTCTGCATGTCTACCTGTAAGACTCTTCCATTAGAAATCCTTTACTTCTTCCCAGATGTGTTAGGAAGGATTTTCTGGACGATCCCATCCTCCTTTCCATGATGTAGATCGAAATCGCAGGAAATGTACACATGATCATATCCGGAGTTTTATCACTTTTATCTGTAATCACTTTTCTACGTTTTAGGGGGATCATAATCTCTGTGGCACTGCTAACCAACTAGTTAACTAAACTTAACCTAGTCAAGTATATAAGAAAACAGGAAGCGTTGGTTAGATTATTATACTGATAAGAAACACGCTTTGTTATCGATCTGTAATCCGCGATTCGAGTCATGCGACACTAAAATAATGACGTAGTAGTTCCGACCTGTGTTGCCACATCCTCGGTTTCTACACGTCTCTGTATAGCGCTTTACAAAAGATGCCACCGGAGTTTTATCCCCTTGGTACATCTTAAAGTGATTGGTAGTCCGTTTTTACAAGCACTCAAATAGTAACCAGGTTTTAAAAGGTGATCCTGGAGACACAAGCGGGTGGCATATTAGATTCGGTTGCCAGTGTGGCATATCTTAAACATTATGTACCTGTCGGAATATTAGAACAGCCAATCCACGCAGGGTTCATAGGTTTAGTGTTCGATTCCCGGGAATAATGTCTTTCTGTGTTTTTCTCGCACTTGCATAGGTTTTCGCCGGGCACGCCGGTTTCCTCCTACAGTCCAAAAACATGGAAATTAGGTTGAACTACCCCAGGGCAGTTCTCCCATCCCATTGATAAGAGACGGCTGGATGAATGTGACATCGGTCTACCACTTTAGGTACGTGGGTCTGGGATCAAATGGAAACGTCAGTGCCTTTATTTACTCATATATAATTTTTCACAGCAGTTGTGATACAGCGCCCCCTGGAGGAGAAACGAGTAAGGGTCTTCCTCAAGGAATTTTAACAGTGGATGGCTGGCAATTGTAGAGTTTAAACCCAGATCTTACTGGTCTTCAGATCAACAGCTCAGCACGTTAAGAGCTCGTTGGTTCTCCCGTGCTTGTGTGGGTTTTCTCCGGGTAGTCTGGTTTCATCCGACAGTCCAAAATGTACATTAGGCTGATTAGTGATTCTAAATTGCACATATCAGTGAATGTGTGTGTAAATAGTTGTTTGGCATTAGATGTGGCCCTGCGATGGACTGGCGATACGTCCAGTGTGTACCCCTGCCTCTTGCCCCATGTGTGCTGGGATAGACTCCAGAGAAACCTGGATAAAAAAATGAACGTATGAATGTTTTGGTAATGCGGAAGTTTCAGTGTCACACGCAATGTTTGCATACCTGCAGTTACAGTAGTCGACCACAGGGTGTCTCCACATACTAGCAAGATAAAAACATTTAGTCACCAGTGTATTTTATAGAGGAAGATATCCAGAGGCATCGCGATGCCGGTTGGCGGTGAAGTAAATTGTTTTCACCCAATTTGGAGCGCCTGTTTGCGGTGTTCGCTCCGCTCTGGTAGACGTTGAAAAAGGTAAATAAGTGTTAAACAAACAAAAAAAATCTGACCCAAGTTGAGCTCGGTGGGGGCATCCAGAGCTAAAACCTCGTAAAAATTTACTGAAAATACATTTAATAAAAAAAAAAAAATAAAAATTATTTTAGTTAGCATTTAGCTTTTTTCCTCTGTTTGTGGCGAGCTGAGGTTAATTAATTAATTTTAAACAAAGTTTGCCAATTAAGGTAATTAACTTTCAATATAAAAAAAAACTAAATCAATTTTATCAACTTATATTTATTTCAGCTTACTATAATCATTTAACTTTATCTGATATATAATTATAATTTATTTTCTTCATTGCCTCAGAATTCCATCAACCTAGAAAACATTCAACCGGAAGTTGCGTCATTGACGTTTTCCAAAGCTCGTCAGAAAATGTAAGTTTTAATTTCATTTTATTTCAATTTTTGCCATTAAAAAAAAAATCTTTATCTCCAGTGTTTCTTTCGATATTTGTCCAAATTTAAAAAATGTTTAAAATTAAATTTTCGAAATCATAACCACGTGACCTTTCGCCTGCTTCTCACTATATTGGGAAATACCAGAATGAATTTGTACTAGAAATAAAGATAAAAGTATATAATTTGCGAAAGTAATATTACAGCTGAAAAAAGGTTTAAGATTTATTGTGAATATTATGTGCTCTAGACTCTTTAAATTCTCTAGACTAATCCTTCTGAATCAGAGTTTCTCTGCTTTTAGTTTGGAATTGGTTTTTCGGTATGACATCATCCATCTAAAAACCAAAATCTAATTTGGCTCCATAAACATTCTTTGATTAATAAAGTCTTATTTTCACCTGCACATTTAGTGTCAACTTCATTCTGTGTGTTTTGGGTAAATGCATTTTCCCCCTCGTGGCTTGCCGTAGTTTAGTGAGAGTGTATGTGCACAGGTGTGTGAGACAGAAGGAAAAGTTCAGGTAAACCGCTTACACTTATAATATTTCTGTTTTTCGCCACGTGACCATCTCATTTAAACGTAGAATTGATTCTTGACTTGATAATTGATTCAGGAATCGTTAGAGAAAGAATTGCGTTGCATTGATTAATGGGTTTTCTCCTCTTCTAATAGACATGTGATGATCCTTTTTTTGTCATTGTTAAATAACGTTATTGAAAGTGTTTATGGTCTCAATAAATACAGCTTTACTTCCGAACCTGTTATCGGGTACGGGTTCGGGTACGTAATCCTTTAGCGTGAGAGTTTATGAAAAATGCCATTTTTAAACTCGGTGTCACTCCCTGTTTGCATCTCTCTTTATTATTCTGTCTTTACTGGCAGCCCCTTTTACCTCCCCGTCAGGAGTGACGCTCACCCCATCCATCTGAGTTTATTATAGCCCTTAATACGCACGGCTCAGCCTAAATGAGACACATCTATCTTGTGTCATTTGGTCCTTCCTCCTGTCAGAACGGGGAAATAGAAATCAGTGAATCTCAGAATATTAGATGAAATTTCCTATTGCACTTTGCCACGCTGTGAACTTTATTTTTTTCCACTGTCCTGGATCTGCCCTGCCCGGGCATTGTTTATGGAAACAAATCATGGTGATATGAATGTGGTTTAGCTTAAAAATGTGCTTGATCTTATTTAACTGCGAGACCTGGAGGCAGGACTGGAGATGCTCAAATGGTTTCATTTTATTGAAACTTTGAATTGAGAACTAAACCAGAAGATGGAGAAGTAGAAAATACAGACACTCTTCGGCGTACAAAACATCGACCAAAAATATGTTCATTCATTCGTTCATTCATCTTCGTACCCGCTTATTCCCTAATTTGGGGTCATGGGGGTCTGCTGGTGTCTATCCCATCTCACATAAGACGAGAGGCACTATCTGGACTTGTCGCCAGTTTATCTCAGGGCAACACATAGACAAACAACCATTCTCTTACACACACACACACACACACACACACACACTACTATGGAAAATTTAGAATCTCCAAACCACCTAATCTGCATATTTTTGGACGGTGCGAGGAAACCCACGCAAGCCCGAGGAGGACATGCAAACTCCGCACAGAAAGATCACCGGCCCGGGAATCGAACCTGGGACCTTCTTGTTGTGAGGCGACCGTGCAATCCACTACGCTACCCCGCTGCCCATTGTCCCATCACTGAGTTGCAAATATCGCACCCTGAACACGTATATCATAGCTAGAACAGATGAATGTATTGCACTAATTCTCGTCTGAATGATTTTCACACCATTGGACATTGGATACTCAAACACGCTGTATTTGTAATGATTTGGACCGAATGCAGGTCTCGGGAGAATGGAGCCCTTTGGGTCTCTTCTTTTTTCCAGCCTTTCATGTGATGACTGGCGGGGTAAAAAAGTGTTTGGCAGTGCATTTGTAGGCATTAGAGCTTGTTTCCCACAGCCAGCCAGTCAGCAAGGAATATTTCACCCAGCAGGAAGTCGGGTCGACTCTCTGTATCAACTACTTTGATAAATAGTGCGCAGGTTTTCTTTGAACTGCTGCATTAATTGCAACTTTGCAGCATGTTGTTGTGATGAACTTGGTGCGAATCTATTAGCCGCCTGCCTTTTGTGACACTTTGTAACAAAGAACTAAAAAATAAATAAATAAATAAAATAATTTTTTAAGTGTATAAGTACACTTCAAAGGAATTTGTTTTGGTGACGGAAGCTTCCGATTGCACGTTTGTTAGTATGTTAGTTAATTTGAGTACGATAAGAAATAAGGTGGCGTAGTGGCGTAGTGGTCAGCATGGTCGCCTCATATCAAGAACGTCCCCGGGTTTCATTCCCAGGCTGGGTCCTCATGGTTCTCCCCACGCTTGTGTGGGTTTTCTCTGGGTACTCCGGTTTCCTTCCACAGTCCAAAAACATGTATATTAGGTTAATTGGTGACTGTAAATTGCCTGTAGAAGTGTGTGTGTGTGTGTGTGTGTGTGTCCTTGTGATGGACTGGTGATCTATTTAGGGTGTATTCCTGCTTTTCGCACTATGTGGGGTGGCATAGGCTCCAGCAGATCCCGAATTATGTAATAAATGATGAATGAATGAATGAAAGACCAAAAATGTAAGCTGCTGATTGGTAGCCCTCCCAGATCACAAAACTGGTAGAACATTTTATGCTCTATAGTTTGTACACCCCCTTATTGAATAGACTAAAATCTGTTCAGAACACAAGTGTTTGTGTAAAATGGATGACAAACTAAGATTACAGCTGTTATAATGAATTAGTTTAAATAAATAAAAAGTTTTAAGTATGAATGTGTAAAATTAACCTTTTTCACACAAACATTCAAGGAAAAAACTAAATCTGCCATTTTAAATGACAGAAACGGATCTGCAGCTCAATCGGCCCCTGATACAAATCTCTGTGTCTAGACCACGATTATTTGACCGGGCCTTAAAAACAGAAAAATCAATGGCGATCCAAGGGATTTATAATGGACCAATTACTGGTTGTAAGTTTGTCAATGCTGCGTCTCCGAGGACGCATGCTAAAGGCCACTCGAATGCATCCGTCTGCGCTCGCTCACTTTATCTACCCGTTTTCCATCTGCTACACAGGAGGTTATATCTGAACGCTTGTACAGCCTTTTATATGATTTCAATCTGCAGAATTATTGGTCATTTGAATGGTTTTCAAATAATGATGGTTCACGAAAGGAAAAAAAAAACTATTGGCACCCCCCCCACTAGATGTGGCATTTGTCATCTAATGCATTTGTCATCTAATGGCCTGAAATGACAGAAAACTATTAGGGTTGTTTAAACAAACATTCTCTTTAAACCATCCTGACTGTCGGTTTCGGGTCAGAACTTTATTAGGGGACTTTAGAGAACATGTGAAAGTCATTGTAATATTCTATCTCTAATCTCTCAACTGATGGCGTTTGAATTCGCAGCAACTTCATTAGTCATTTGTAGGGAGGCGTTGCTTCACATTAGGCTCTTGATTACCTCCCATCCTTCATCAGCTTTGCTTTCCGTTCGCCGGCTGCGGATGAAAAATGCCTTCATATCGAAAGACATAAATCAAAGCTTATTGAGCAGGTTCCCAACTTTGACCAGGAGTGAGAAAAAAAAGTGAAACAGGTGAGTGAGAGATGCACAATAGAGGATAGATTGACAAATCAATAGACGGATAAATAGCGGCCTCTACATGCCCATTGTTTGCTCATAAAATATTTATTCAAAGCTTTTTTTAGACTGAATTCATCAAACAATGGAAACACTATAAACAATCCACTCCTTTCATAACATCTCAGAAGGTTCGAATACCCTTTAGATTCAGACATTTATAGACTGTCTCCAAACTTAGTGGTCATTCCAAAGGTTTTATCTCTAACCCTTAGGTACCGTTCATCGAACCCAAAGCGTGCTTTCAGTCTTTGCTTTAAAAAACATTTATTAAAAATCGGGTAGCCAATCAGGACTGATTAACGTACCGCTCAGCCCGCTTCCTCAATCCTTTCTTCCTCTTAAAACATCCTGTACGTTAATTATTGCACCTCGTAAGATAGCGGCGTGTCAAAGTAGTGGAAACTACACACATGGGTACATGATGATGATGATGATGATGATGATGATGACTCCTCCAACAACTCAGATCGGTGTTCAACTTTAGACACCCACATTCATCTAGATACCCGCTTATTCCCGAATCCGGGCTCACGAGGGTCTGCTGCACCTATCCCAGCACACATAGGGCAAGAGGCGGGGGTACACCCTGGACGGGTCGCCAGTCCATCTCAGGGCAACACATGGACAAACAACAATTTACAACCAATCCACCTCATCTACATGTTTTTGGACTGTGGGAGGAAACCAGAGCACCCGGAGGAAACCAACGCAAGCGCGGGGAGAACTCCCCACAGAAAGATCCCGGCCCGGGATTCGAACTCGGGACCTTCTTGTTGTGAGGCGACTGTGCTATCCACTACGCCACCGTGCCTTCTGAAACAGAAGTTGTTGTTTTTTTTCCCAAAACATCATGGCTCTGACATTTGCGCCAGTTATTATAGGGCAAGTTTATATTGAAATTTTTGTTTTTCCCTGTTATTGTTTCTATAGTAACAGCCTGGGGTTATATTGATGCACGGGTTCTATAAAAGAAAACGGCAAAAATAATCTGTACTGTTCTGCCGTTATTGCCAGCAATGAATGAATGAATGAATGAATGAATGAATGAATGAATGAAGTAACAGAGATTGTATGATTATTGATAAGATGTTGTCGCTGTGTTTTATTAAAGCCAGTCAAGGGCATGACTTTTAATTTTCTTTATCAGGAATAAAGGTGATCCCAGGCACAATGAACCGGAGCGCCTGTTTCCTTTGTTACTTTACTTTGGTTGCTAAGCAACAGGCAACTATTATGAATTTTCTATGGACAAACCAGTGGGTTAAGTGTTAAGTCGGTTATTAAAAAAAACAAAAAACCTTTCCTAATTTGAAGATTTCACAACAAAAATCAGTTTTTTATAATGAACTTTGGTGCTTTGGACCAAAAACCAAAGAAAGTTTCTTTTAGATTTTTCGCACATAGAAAACCTTTTCTATCATTAAATACCTTAAAAATAGTGTTAAAGCTGCACCATGTCTACGCATCTAAAACATAGAAAAGTGTCACCATAGAACTTTCATGAAAAGGTGCTATTATCTTGTTACCCGCTTATTCACTAATTCGGGGTCACAGGGGTCTGCTGGTGGCGAGAGGGCCCGGGAATCAAACCTTCTTGTTCTGAGGCAACCATACTATCCACTACCCCACCGCGCCGCCCACTATTATATTATTTTTACCCGTTTATTCCTGAATCTGGAGTCACTGGGGTCTGCTGCGCCTATCCCAGCATACATAGGGCGAGAGGCGGAGGTACACCCTGGACGGGTCGCCAGTCCATCTCAGGGCAACACATAGACAAAGAACCATTCACACACA
>JAOTRA010000006.1:5792152-5811242 GCA_026260255.1 Pseudolaguvia tuberculata | reverse complement strand
TGTGTGAATGGTTGTTTGTCTATGTGTTGCCCTGAGATGGACTGGTAACCCGTCCAGGGTGTACCCCCGCCTCTCGCGCTATGTGACCTGGGATAGGTGCAGCAGACCCCCGTGACCCTGAATTAGGGAATAAGCAGGTAAGTCTGTCTCGCCCCTAATAATTCGATAAAAATCTACAAAATCTCTTCACGGTTTCATCCGATATGCACTTTAGGAGTTGCCTTATTTTTTATTTTTGCAAAATTTCTATTTTAACCACTAAATGCTACAGCAACCATCCAGATGTGGAGATTCGACCGTGACTGAAAACAAGAAAACCCTGGGCGCAACCCTTTTTTGGCACTTACAGTATAAACTCAGCGACGAGTAATTATTTTTCGGACCATGGTGTTGCACTCAGTGGTGTATGTGTACCTAGCAGGCTGCTATAGAGCTAGTAAGGGGCGGGGCGGGGCGGAGGGAGCGGCGGTCATCTCCCCAGCGTTTCCTTCTCCCGTCTACCCAGACATTTCATCAGTCAGCTCGGGTTAAACACAGACCAGTGTGCTTCTGGCTGTTTCCATACACACACACACACTAGTAAATCATTCATTCTCCACTCTGGAAAAAGGGGAGGGGCCATGTGTTTGGAGGGGGGTCAGGGGGGGGGTTTGGGGTCAGCTGCAGGTTCTTTTATTGTACTTCAAAAAACTTGAATTAAAAGAATTATTTGCATGCACCTGGATACTCGTCCGACCGCCCACATCTCCCGCACCTCGCGGAGTCCGACGGAATGTTCCATGTATACGAATGACTGCACATTAACAGACTAACCCCTACCCAAGGTGGCGCTCTTTGTTCTTCAGTCAAGCGCCGGTTCAGTATTCCTGATTTACAGCCGCAGACGTTTATCACAGTTATATGACAAATAATCAAACTCCCTACCATCGAACCCGACATTATAGACGCTATGCTTAGCAAACCCGCTCAGATATGTCTGTAGACTTCCATCAGAAGCTTCCGGAAGGAATTTACTACCTTACAGCTTTAAACACCTCGATAGAAGGACTGGAGCAACAAAACAATTAGTATGACTTTAATTAAACCGTCTCCTCGTTGGTCAGTTTTATTAAAGCATTTAGCCAAACAAAACCCAGCGGACCTCCGCAGATTTCATACCACCAGGGTGTCCCAGGGAACCTGCTGTTTTTATCTAGTCAATGAGAGAGAGAAAAAAAACCCCTCAACAATCTAACAGCTTCCTGCTAATTAAGTCCAATTAAGTTGTTTTTTTCAATCCAGCGCTGGTATGTAAAATTCATTCATTCATTCATCTTACCCACTTAATCCCCAATTCTGGTTACAGATGTTGGCTGGAGCCTAATCCATCGCAAACAGGGGGAGAGGCAGAAGTACTCCCTGAAAAGGTCACCAGTCCATCGCAGGGCCACATTGATGAACCCCCCCCTCACACATACACTCACTCCTATGTGCAATTTAAAAAGCACTAAAAAAAAAAAAAAAAAAAAATCAACCTAATTGACATGTTTTTGGACTGTGGGAGAAAACCAGAGTACCCAGATGCAAGCGCGGGGAGAACCCAGGACCTTCTTGACTAACTATTAAGCGACACACGGGAGGCTGAGCGTTCGCTGGACGTTAGATCGTAACCATTGAATCAGCACTAACACGGACACAGCTAAGAAAAAGCTGTAAAGAAATAAATGATCATGTGCTTCATCCCCAAATGTGTTTATTAGAACAACTGATATTACCGCATAACCAGGCTGCACTTAACACCGCTTCAGAAACTGGAAGAAGAGGGGGAGAAAACCGACGATGATGATGATGATGATGATTTAAACCTAGTTCTTCAACATCCAGCCTGGAGCCAGAGGTGTCAGAGATAAAGAGATTAATAATACTTCATTTCCGGGTTGACGTGTGTGTGTGTGTGTGTGTGTGTGTGTGTGTGTGTGTGTGTGTGTGTCACCCTTGCGCACACTGATGAACAATGAAGAATGACCAGGAAAGTCTTTTTTTTTTTTTTTTTCTACACAAACAGGTTGTGACAAAGTCTACAGACGGGCTGCTATTCCGAGAGATGGACAACAGGCATGGAACCCGCTCTTAAACGTGGGAAGTGGTAGCCTGGCGGTTAAAGTGTCGGACTAATACTAGAAAGACTGGGGTTTGATTCCCACCACCACCAAGCAACCACTGTGGGCCCTTGAGCAAGGCCCTTAAACCCACAATTGCTTAGTTGTAAAAAAAAAAGAGACCAAATGTAAGTCGCTCTGGAGAAGAACCCTTTTGGAAATATTACTATTTTAAAAATGTCCAATTATCTTTGATCTATGGGTTGACCTGACAAAGACGTATTTGTAGCTGGAAATGGCAGAGAGGCGTACCAGGCAAACGGTGATTTAAAAAAAAAACCAAACAACAACATTAAGCCATTCACTCTCTTTAATTTGAGTGATCTCGTACCCGGGTTTGCCATTAAACAAGACCATTTATACCTCCATAAAAGCGCCACCATTATTTTTGATACACATGTATAGTAGAGACAGAATATAGTGTGTCCATACATATATAATCTATATGGTGCAAGTAAGTGGTCCGTACACTGACCCGGGTTCGATACGCAACTCGGGGCGCAGATGAATTGTTTCTTTTTATTGTTTTCTATTTTTATTTTAAAGATGGCCAAATAAAAAGCTACTGTACTGCCGGATACTGTTTGTTTAAGTAACTGTAAAAACGGAGCGGTCGTGGTCACATGACCGGCGCAGGTTCATCAGTTAACGATGGCTAGCGAAGGAACAGAAAAGACTGAAAAGCTCCTGCACCGCTCAATTCGCATGTATGGGAGCACCCCACCACCACCACACCCCACCCAAATGAGGTCAAAATAACCATGTTGGACCACCAGTAGTACTGTATCTAATAGTGTTTTTGGAAAGAAGTCTCCAGTGTCAGTACCAAGCTGTAACCATGGTGTTGTTGTTCTAAGGGATTCCTAATCGTTACTGATTACTTTCAAGCAGGAAAAAAACCCACTTCTCTAAAAATGCATGTTGCTCTTTATCTTAACTGTTGCGAGTCAAACCCCCCCCCCCCCCCCAAGACCCTCACCCCATCCCTTTGCATTTGACCATGATTAAAGGACACCAGCAATTAACCTTCAGGATGTCATGTGCTAGTTATTAAACTCTGACATTCGGTCCTGTCGAGAGTTTCTTAATAGGTTGTGGCAACAAATTTCATCTCTCTGGCGTTACAGCGTTCTACAAACTCACTGGCATGTACCCGGAGTTCATTCATGGGCTGCTGCAGGTTCTACCCAAACCACTTGCAAGGGAGAAGATCAAAAGCATTTCAGACTGACTGTCAAAAATGGACATGATGACTAGCATGCTCCCGTGGGCTTGCCTCTTGAGCTGGGAAACAAGAACGGCGAAAATGTCAACATGCAGATTGACTACTAGCTACCAAAACATGGAAGGTTGCGGGGTCAGTACGCAAGGTTGGCTATGATAGAGCCCCGACAGTCGTGGACTTGGCGGTGGTAGTGGTGGTTAAGCCCAGGTCTTCCAGTAAACAACTCCTTGACCTTTTTAGCCACCACCTGCCCTCATTCATGTGAAATCTGTACAATAAAATTACATATATATATATATATATATATTTCTTTTACAATCTGCACTTGAGGACATCAAGGAACTTATAAATACAAATTTACCCCTGTAACCTGAGCAGACAATGATTTATGAAATTTCATGCATGATGTGTAAAAAAGAAAACCAAAAATAATATCCCTCACACTTGCACCGTTTCATGGATTATGTTAAACTGTTGTGAGTCTGAAAGGCAGCAGTGCAACAGATAGGGTTCGATAACACCCTGATAGAAGCTCTAGAATTACATCTGACTGTTTCTAGCCAATGAAAAAAAAAACCGCTGCAGGACCAAAGAACAACTGCTAATAGGTACCGGTTTAGCGGTTTATTTAGCAGAGCACACACAGTTAATCAGTTCACTTTAAAGGGGGCGGGATTGTGCACAGCATGCGGAATCCTTCAAACCCTGCTAATAGACATGTGCTCGGGCAAATAAAGCCACACTGAATTAGTCCACCTTTGATGATGCAGTTGTGTATGGTTGTGTGCTTCTTCAGCACGGGATGCTGATGGAGCAGGTAGAGCGTCTGTGTGTGTGGTCCAGTCAGTAAACGGCATGCCACAGGTTTGAAAATAGCACAGCTGGAACCCAGGCGTGTTTTCCCAACAGTCAATTGCCACGCTGGATGCTGACGATTAACCAGACAACAAGTCTTTTTCTACTCCTGCACTTACCTCAGCCTCTGAACACGACTCCGGTTTCCAAAAACAAGTGATACGAAGTTGGGAAAAGAGGAAACCATCATAACTACTAAGGAACAAGCTTCGGCCCCTTCATCAAGACATGCCCGCATGCACACACAAAACAGATATACACCTGCTTCCTGGACTAGTCCCCAAAGCGCCACGACACAGTGCGGCCAGGCTGCAGTTGGACCCCGATTCCAGTTATGGGATAAAACCAGGCCTTAAAAACATGTGTGGGCTGGACCAGGTTTTTCCCCCCACCACATGCCTTGGAAGCCTGTTAGAGCTTAAAACATGTGGAACCATTTCAGTAACACATGCGGTTGTATAGGGAACAGGATGAGGACAGGCACTTCCTGTCAAACTTGAGCGCTTTCCTGCATAAACACAGAACTAAATATTTAATGCAGTTAGCTAGAACAGGAGCAGATTAAGATCGGTACGTTAATCTGGAATGGAATCGACAAACCGTTTTTGGATTTACTAACCAAATAACCACAGCGAGCCAAGATACACACACACACACACACACCTCAGCTCTGCAGTCCAGCGACACTGAAACAGGCCAAGTGTTTGGGCGGGTTGGTGTGGGAATTATGCCACCATAAGTGATGTCTGTGTGCTCCAATGTGCTGTACGAGGCAAAGCGGTGGCTCAGTGGTTAGTGTGTTGGACTACTACTTGGAAGAATGGGATTCAATTTCCAGCCCAACCAAGTTAGCAGCACTGGGCCCCTGAGCCAGGCCCATAATCCGTTGGTCAGTAAGTCACTGTGGATAAGAGAGTCTGCCAAATTCCATAAATGTAAATGCTACACTATTTGGAAAGAATCGCAGCTCTGTGAATAGCCTGCAATTTCTCATCTTTTGGTGTGCCAGTCCACATCCCAAGAGAAGAGGGGTGGGGTGGATGTGGTTCTTTATTCAGGACCCCTCCCAGCCCAGTGTAGGCCCCAGCAGTGTGGGTAAAAATAGACTGCAGCCACAGTTAGACTGCTGTATGCTTTTAGGCTGAGGTTAATACAGAAGCTTGTGATTTGTAGAGAAATGAAAGCACTGCTGTGTTGGATTGCCTTGGTTTAAACGCACATCAGTGCCAAACCGTTCAGCAAAATGTCTCAATTTCATAAATATCCTTCCTCATTTAGACACAAAAATGGCTGCATTGCTGTGAGCAGTTTGTATGACCAAGTTGCAAAAAAAAAAAAAAATAATAAAAAAAAAAAAAAAAAAAAAACCAACCCCAAAAACCCTGTAAAACATTAAAGCTTTACTAACAGCTTTTCCTTCAGACGGCCCAGTTTGTTAGTATGCCTGGAATTCAAACCCGGGCTAACCGACTGGAAAACCTGACTAATAATGAACAGAGGAGGAATAGAGAAATAGGCCTGGCGAGAAAATGCACCTCCCTCCTGTTTCCTCTCTTCTGCTCTGTAGTCAGCTGACGATGCAACCACAAGGGTTGCGTTCCACACACTGGCTGTTTTCCACGCCCGCTCTCGCATGCGCACATCCGCCCACATACATTGCCTCCTCCCCCACTCAGCTGGCTGAGCTGCACTAAATTCAGCCAATATCAACAAACGTGGCTCCCCTGCATGGCCCAGCCCCGACCGTGCCTGGCCCTAGGCTGAACTGCTCAACTGCTGCTGAGGTCATTGCTAAGGATTGGAATGGGTGAGGCAGACAGGGCTGAACTGCGTAGAGAGAGAGAGAGAGAGAGAGAGAGAGAGAGCAAGAGAGCGAGCGAGCGAGCGAGAAAAAACGAGGGCGGGACTGAGACAGAATTCCTCAACAGTAGACAAACCTACTGGTTGGAAGCTAAGAAAACCCTTAAAGCTGTGGAGAAGAAAAAGAAAAGGCTTGGCTGCACGCCAGAGCTCTGAGCTCAGCATTTTGCAATGCACTTCCTTTTTTGCTTTACAGCTTGCATAATAGAGCTAGCTAGCCACCACAGCCATTACCCTTTAACTCTGTCTCCTGGACTATCTTTAACAAAAGGACCAAACCGATTTCATATAAGGAGAACGAAATCGTGCCTGGTGCTTGAGGAAATTTGGGATTGAACGTCTCTTTAAAAAAAAATGGAAGTACACGGCAGTTACTTAACTATCCGATGATTATTAGGGTAGTTGTAATTGTAATAATTATAGTGATTAGGGGCAGGCAGGAATTCCTTTGAGACAAAGAATTCTCATTTACCTTTCCCTGGCCCAACCCTGTTCCTGCTCTTTTGCGACAATCAATAATGAGCCCCAAAACTTTTCAGATCTGCCCGTCAGAACGGTTTCACCGGCAGGTGATGACGCATTTTAATCCCTTTGAAGTGAGCGGAATGTCCCTACGTCTAGCATTTGTCTCTTCCTGTGTCAATCAGAATGAAGACAGCGACAGACAGTAGAGTAGATTGAAATGTAAGAGTACCAATTTAGGGCATAGGACACACACACTAGAGCGTAGCAAGTTTGGTCATTGGCTGAGGAGATGAATGATTTAAATGAGAGAGAATGCACAAATTTCACTGCTGCGGCCACAGACACGGTCGCATTATATTACCGTTTATACCGCAATTCTGACTGTCAAAGCTTAACAATTATTATCAAAGTAAATCAATAAATCATTGTTTCTAAACATGAAGGTTTCTAAGCATTCATGCCTCGCAGAAAGAAGGTCCCGGGTTCGATTCCTGGACAAGAAGTATTGTGGGGGTTTGCATATTCTCTGCACGCTTGCGTGGGTTTTCTCAAACACTCATGGGTTGGACAAACAGTCCAAAAACAGTCCATTACCACCACACATTTAGAATCACTAAATCAGCTTAATGCGTGGCCCTGCAACGGACCGGTGACCCGTCCACCCGTACTTCAGTCTTTTTTCCCTGTGCACCATGATACACTCCAGCAGACCTCTCATGACAAATTAGGGAATAAGATGGTTAGAAGATGAATGAATGTTTCTAAACATGACAAATATTTTTTGTAATTTCATTTTGCTTAATTGGCCACAATCAAAGCGTATACAATTATTCCTAAGGGACTGGAAGATCATTTCCCAGCTTGTAAATTAATTTAGCCACTCCCATTTTCTCAAACGATGTAGGCGTTGTTTTGTCTGGATCTGGTTCCACAATGTTTAATGCCATATTGATCAAGAGATTAGAAATATCCTTATTCAAAACACTGAAGATTTGTTACAATAGACTTTTTCATAGATGGAAATCTGAACTGAAAAAAAAAAAAAAAAAGCTTAAAAAATTTGTACTGCCTTGGGGAAACCATTTAAAGCTTTATCCAAAGCATGGAGAAGCCGGCTACTAAAGGGGTTGTAACCAAACCTGTCATTTAGACCAAGCGCAGAAACAACGACCTCCCTATACCTCCCGCCCGAAGTCAAACACAGCCTCCTTCCCCAGCTGTATTGTGTAGCTCTCAATATGATAGGTTAGGTGTGCACCGTGAAGAAGGTGCAAGTCTGACCACAATGGGGAACCTAATCGCTGTGCTGGGGCAAGCCCCTGGAGGGGTAGGGGGATTCAGTCAGATGAGGACTTTTTAAAGATCCAAAAACAAAAAGGCTTCCTCCACCCAGGACAACAAAGAAAGTGCTTGGAGCCTCCGTGGCCTATAAGAGAGGAGAATTCTCTGTAGACAACAACAACAATGCAATGTAGTGGAGCACAGGTGGAGGAAGGGTGGCACCAGTAGGCCGGCAAATTAGGTCAATCACGATACCCCCAAACTGGGTCAATTGAAACCAGTCATATCTCCAGCTGCTCAACAAAGCACAGGGAGACCAAAAAAAAAAAAAAAAAGGGGGGGGGGGTGCATGTTGGTGAGACAATGGGTTAGGCTTGTGTACAGATATTGCACTTTTCCAGGCACTAATTAATAGTCTTCGGCAAAGTCTCTAAACATACAGATGGAACCGTTATGCGAGCACAGACACAGCGACACAATGCAAGCAGTTGTACCGCTCAGGCTACTCCAAACACACAGGACCATTGGTGACATTTTGAGTCTGATTGTCACCGTTTATTCTTTGTCCATGTCCTGCCAACATCGATGTGTTAGCAGCATTGTTGCATTGAGTCGTAAAAAAAAAAAAAAAAAAAAAAAGGATTAAGAATCTGGTTGGTTTGATAACCACACGCTTGGCATTAAGAAAGAACAGACCCGTGGCAGTAATCAAAGAAAAGAAGCAATAAAAAAGGCTCGTTGCTGTTGGACAGTAAAATGGTGTGTTGGCATTGTGCGTCAGGTGACAATCCAAGAACCAAACTTAATCCAAGTGTGCTGCCAAGATATTCGGACGAAAAAGACTTGGATGGTTTTACTGAAGTTAGCATAGTACAATAAAACAAAACCATCTATGGCGGTGGTTCCCAATAGGGATTTTAGAGTCCCCATATTACGGCTTATGGTATTTCCTGCAATTCGTGTTTCTAGTATTGCGATCCGAATTGGTGGGAGCTTCCTCATCTGGATCATTACTCTAAGCTGCTGAAGATGAATCAGTGAGACCCACCTTTTTTCTGGAGGACGAATTACATATTTCTCCATTCATTCTCTTTGATGCTCCTTACTGCTCAACACTACCCCCTTCCCCCACAGAGCTCGCTCATGGGTCAGGACCTCCCTATTGGGGTACGCCTGATGTATGAAGCGATTAGCTTTACTTAATCATAAGCTACAATCTGCAGTCATGTGTCGTTGAAGTATCTGTCCGAGTCATAACAGAAATAAAAAGACTCCTAAGGCATTTGATTCTGGTTTAGGACGAGTGGATTCCATCAAACTGGGCATCCAGAAATCTTTACTGCACAAATCATTGTGGGAACATGAGATTGAAATCACCATTCCAGCAAACAGGGACATATGCAAACCCTTGATTCAAAGCACATTTGTGCGTTACGCTGCTTAAACACACACCAAAGGCCACGGCCTCATTTGGGGTTTTAGACCCAAAACATCCGACACCTGCTGGATATTCACTGCACTTCCATCGTTCGCCTCATCCCTGGATATCAAAGTAGATGAAAATGTTTACCTGTTTGGAAACAATTTGTTTGCACACTAGGGTGCTTATTATAATCGCAGGACCCCAACACTACACCATGTGTTAAGGAAAACTAGCTCATTAGCTACTAGAACACCACACACACACACACACACACACACACAAAAACGGTGTTTAGTGTTTACACACAGAAGCTGAGCGTGTGCATAGACCTGCACGCTGAATTAGTCGGGTTTGTTGCTACACACCGGTTTTAACATGCACAACCGTATGTGTAGGAGTGCAGGTAACATTGTATATCCCAATGAAATTTCTTTCTTCACGTATCCATTCCAGTCTTAACAAGATAGGGGTCAGAATGCAGGGTCAGTTACGCTACAGCATCCCTAATGCAAGAAGCCTTAGAGGTCTTGCTCAAGAGTCCAACAGTGGCTGGCTGGCAGTGGTGGGGCTTGAACCCAGGCCTTCAGATCAACAAGTCAGCTTCTTAGCCATTTGAGCCACTACATGAAAAGAGTGCACACACACACACACACACACACAATGTGCATTAATGTCACTAAAAATAATAGATCAAAGTTTGTGGTTCTTGCTCTGTCGCTTTCATTAAATGGCTGAGCAAGACAGATTTTTTTAACCTTTTGTGATGACTGCTCACTTTATTCTCTTTAAACATTGCTGACAGAAAATGATTCCAAGGCCTCGAAGGACCATGTGAGACATTCACACCTCCCCCGTCTCGGTCTAAACAACAGTGCAAAAAAGGGCTACACTCAAAAAACAACCGTCCATGAACCACACTCCAACTGCCTTGGGTTTTCTCGCCCAAAACATGGCAAGCTACAGATTCTACTTGCTTAAACGTTCTCCTGGGGAGCATCTGGGATAAAAAATCGCTAAATAGGTGAAATGTTGCCATGTAGCTGTCAATTCAGGACTACGTGCTATTTTACACTTCAAGTGCTCAGATGGTCAAAATACAGTGAAACGTGGTCAGGCCATTCAGCTTTAAACAATGGAGTGTACACTCCAATGGGAACACCAAGCTTCTCTCCTTCTGCCATGGCAACACACATTCAGTCCCTGTTCAATTAAAATAAGGCTAGAGGCATGTAAAACCACCAACAAATGATGTGAAGTGAAAACTTCTTGAAGGGCCTAAAGAGGGCCACAATAAGAACGGAGAGAGAGAGAGAGAGAGAGAAGGGACAGAGAAAGTTAATGTATCGTTCTCAAGATCTCAGCTCAGTTCCAGGCTCAGACAGTGATCTATATGCATGAGTGCACACTGGGCCGTACCGCATCTCTTGACACGTTCATATTTAGCCACTCTCTTGCTGATAGTAGAGCAAGAAAAAAATCTGTGCTGCTGACCTCCAAGAGTGCAAGGGGGAAGGGAATCAAGTCAGCGTTTGGCCTGAGACTCTATTCCATTCTGTTATCAGGAGTAATGAGACGCTGATGCATGCGCCGTCATAGACCTCAGATCTAGCTGACATACCGCACAGTTTATCAGCGACGGTGTGGTCATCTTACAGTTAAAGCCAGATCTGATTGGATGTAGCTTCAGATAGCCGGGCACCTACACCCACATACACAACCCCACACAGAAGTATGTCAACAAACAGGGAGCCTGGCTCTCATCGCGGCTGTAGACAATGCCTCCAAAGAAACTGGGAGAAACAGACACTTAACCTTGAATTCCAGAAGCCTCTTTTCCACTCTTTTGACTATGAAGCTTAGAAGGGGGACTTGACGACGGCGCTTAACCTTATTTTCGCCAAAGCAAATACAGACAATTGAAAAAAGTAAAAAGAAGAGAGGGAAATTGAGATTGAGAGCAACACAAGACGTTTGTACCGTAAAGCAGTTTTAATTAGATCTAAAAAATTTGTACGACAAATTACAGTACGGACCTGCAAAAAATGTAAAATTTTTTACTTTTAAATAAAAGGCAGAAGGGTAATAAGTCTTGATTAATGTTCAGCTCAAAAAGAACCCAAGTACCACATGCTTAAATGGGAATATCACCATCAGACAATCGTTGGCTTTAAGAGCTTGCAGTGGTTCCCCTTACCCAAAGGGCCTTTGAGAACTGGGGTTCTTCCCAACCATCCACTCCAACTTTCTTTCCATGGATTTTTTTCCCCCTCCGAACTTCACAGGCCAAGCTGTTGAGTTCAGCAGATCCCACACGTACACAAATAAAACTGAACAAAATGCATCTGCTGGTTTCTCCACTAGTGTAATTGATAAATCAGTAAGATCACTATAGTACCCGGAACCGTGAAGGGAGTAATGTAAAGTAAACCAACTGCAAAAACAGATCAGATTTTGGGGTTCCATTTAATTCCTCCTCTCAAGTAAGAATAGGAGATGGAGTAGGAAAGAAGAGATCTCCAGTCAGCACTGGGATGTTTAAAAGTTATTCGTTTACTTTGGTTTGTGATGAGAGACGAGATGTGCATGTGAACATTGTGTGCATCCAGCTGTTCCTGAAAAACAGCCTGTGACCAGAGCCGCTGGTCGACCTCACTGACTGATAGCACAAGGCTTCCCATAAGCCTCTCAGGCTCAGGTTTTATCAGCTGTTGCTACGACCAGCTGTAATACACAACTTTTCTTTTTTTCTTCTTTCTACCGAGTGTGAGTTGGAGTGTGCAACCATTAATATAAGAAAAGAAAATAAGCATAAATTTTAAAAAAGAAAACATCTTGTCCAAAAAGAGATAGAGCATGTGAGTGCACAAAGATCAGCTCAGGCATGTAGACAGAGTGGTGGTGGGGGGGGGGGGGGAGATATGCATATCACAGTTGTGAGAGAGAAAAAGAGATGAAAATTAAAAAGATCAACTAGAAGGTCGAGCATAAGCCCTCTGAGCTCGGTAATACTTGCTAGGTTGGAGAGGGTATCCTCCTGTGAGTACTGAGGCAAGCTCTTCACCCTTAACCCCCGCTGATCACAGATCAGAGGAAGAGGGCCTCCAATTCTTGCACTTTTGGGATTTAACCAGGAGAAGTAAAACCCTTTGAATACTAATCCGAAAACCTGCCCAGACCCCAGTCATAAAAGTCCATAAGGAAAAAAACCAAAAAAAAAACCCCACCAATGGCAAAGAGGACTCGCTCGTTATGGAAACCTTCTGGATATATTAAAGTGTACAAGAGAATAGAATAAATAATAGGCAAATCATTTACGTTTAACATAACAGACAGCCAACTAAAAGTCCAGTACCATGCTTAAATAACCCGACCCTTCTATTCCATTTCAATAAACATGTCTTTCAGGAGGATAAGTGCTTTTGTGGTCATCCTTTGGAGACCTTCTGCTCTCTTACACCTGTACCAATAAACTTCCTTTTGAGCATGGACAAATAACAAGGCGGCCTGGCTGTTGTTTCACAAGATAGATAAGCCCAAACCTCGACCTATGAACTCTAAACAAGTGCATTGGAACTAGGTAAACAGGCCAAACACACAACAATGCCTGCAAACAGCAGGTCACGCTCAAATCACCTGGGCGTCCAGTGGACCTGGTTGCCAATTACCTAAAATAAGGAGAATTTTGCTGAGATTTAATTCAATCATCAGCAACACAGCTGCAAAAGGAAGAAGGGAGATTTCAAAAGAGCAATTTGATGACAGGAACTAAAGAATTATTGCTGTGTATATGTCCATGATTGGCTACATATGAGTCATGAAAGGAAGCAAAGTAAAAAACGAAAGTGAGTAATAAGCAATATATAGGCCTTATGTTGGAAAGTAAAAGCCCATGGTGAACATATGCTCTCACTTGAGCTAATCAAAGATGGACATTTCTCAGCTGCCTGAAGTGGTTAATGGCTAAAGGCCAAGTATGAAGGCTCCAGAGCGGTGTACATAAAGATGAGTTTCTGCCCAAGTTGCTTATGGCTTTCTACCATCTGGAACAGCCAGTGCACATAGCGAGACTAGACCCAAGATGCATCTGGACTCACTGGCAAAAATGGCATGCGACAAGCGGCCGTGCCAAGGCTTCGTGGTGCCCGTTGAAACGTTGAACCATGGCATCGGGATGGTGTAGCCTGCCAGGCTCTAGGGTCTCTTTTTAGTGCCACGTCTGAACGAGTGAAATTCTGGACCAGTCTTCAGTTTACCAACAAAAATGCAACTAACTCGAACTGCAGACCAAGCTGTCCCTTACTACTGTGAAACAAAAGGGGAAGAATCCGTGCCATACCTCAACCCCATCCCACCCTACACCTCCCCCCTGCAAGACGTTGGCGAGAAAAGCAGAGTTAGCCAGCCATGTGCAAGTCAGACCTGATTCTCAGCGAGGGATCAGTGCCGGAGGCAAACATGGATGCCTCCCAAACACCAGTGTAAGACAAAAAGAAGCTGCTCTTAGACATGCATAGGCATGACAACAGGGGCCCAGGCACCGTATTCAATAACGTGTGCTTTACAAAGCACAAATAAATATTGAAATATGGATTAGTACCAGGTAAATTCTCCTGAGACCCATGATACTATAAGAAAACAGGTTTCTTGCACACGTCGCCCGAGGTGCCATTCTGAGGAAATACACAAACAGATCCATCAATATGAATGTGTGTCAAGTAGACAGCTAGAGCCCGGTGAACTCCTCCCGGGACTCGCCCCCACAGTGCCGATCTCTGATCGACTCCTCCTCTTCCCTGCTATGAGCCTGTGACCTTGCATACTGAGTCATTCACACCAGCTGAGGCATGGGGGGGGGGGGGCTGGTCAACATCCTTACACACACACATTTCAGAGTAAAACAACATGGTGAGCTGGAAGAATGGCGCTTATCTGATGAACGACCATAGCCCAAATTCCACCATTAACCCGGGAAATCATTACTGTCTGAATTGCTTTATCGCAGTCTTACGAAACTCACTGTGCACGCTTTACATAAACAGAATTTACTTCTGGCTTTTCTTCCCCATCCTCATCCTCATCCAGCAAAACGAGTTTGAGGGATCATGTGAGCCTCTCGAAACTGCCTTTAAGCTGCTGACTCAGCGGCAAATTTCCGTAGGAAGCTATTCGCTGTTACGGCACAAATAGTTGCACAAGTATAAGTTCTGTTACATGACAGAGAGAAAGAACTCTGTCTATCCATTCATCCATCTATCATACAAACACAGCTCTCTCTCTCCATGTCCCAGTCTTTCTCTCTATAGCTCCATTAGTCGATAGATATTTAAGGCAACTCCTTATTCTGGAGTTGTAACATTGTTCATATTTATTTATTAACTAGTCTAAAAACCAGCGCAGGGATAGGCCTTTTTGTCTCTCTGTCCTTCCACAGACCGAATTGTGTTTACTATTAAAGCTCAACACTCTCACCCTCTTTTTCTGCATTCATTTCGTCGCTGTATCTCGTTTTCATGGTGCTCAACATGTCATTTATGGCTTATTCTTTCTTTAGATTAAGCTCCGCAGAAGAAAGCCGGCCAATCAATTTATTTTTCTCATGCCTTCATAAATCTTGATGTGGTTCTAAACTTTGCCTGGAAACCGACATGAGCAGTGTGTTTTCATTTTAAAGAAAAAAAAATGATAAAGCCCTGTCACAAGAAAAGGAAAAAACACCACCATGAAAACAATGGAATTGAATAAAAAGTTTTAATGCTACAATGGATGCTTTTATTTTACGACAAATACATTTTGGTTTTATAGAAATATTCCTGTAATTTTACTGGAAAACAATTACAGAAATGCCAGGTTTGGCCAACTCCTCCTGCACCATCCAATCATGATTTTATATATGGTGCCGGAGTTTAGCGGATGAGCCGGTGCACTCGAACTCTGAAATTCACATCCATAAAATCTACAAATATTGATATTTAAATATTTATTTATAGAAATAGATATTGAAATACTTCTTCACAGCAATAGGCTGCGCGTTGGCAAAGTGGTTCGTACAGTCGTCTTACAAGACAGCTCCGGGTTTGATTCCCGGGCCAGGGACCTACGTGTGTGGAGTTTGCATGTTCTCCCCATACTTGCGTGAGATTCCTCCGGGTACTACGGTTTCCTCCCGCAGAATTCTAAAGCTTCGTCCTGCTAATGGTTTGCCGACACAGGGAGGACACAATCCCAGATGTCATCGGCAAACTTAAAGCCGTTCTGCCTGTGCCTTCACGAACTTGTCTCTGAACCTGTTTCCCTTCAAGCTCTTCTGGTTCTCGCAGTTCGTTTCTTTAGCCAGGCGGTTTCGAAGGGCGAGACTGTGGCTGGAGGCAGAGGGAACAATGCAGCGTGACTACAGGCACGACAACATTGCAGGCCTGTGCGAGCATGCGGCATACTTTTGTTTACTTATCCCTCGTGCTCTGTTCAGACTAATATGACCCATTTAAATTTTTGTTACCAAGCCTAACAGCAGCTAGTAAAAGATTTCTCTATGTTGTAGAGAATATAATCCTGTAGGTGAGGGGGGAAAAAAACCCACAGGAACCCTGGTGCTGCAGAGAGTCAATGTTACCCTACAATAACAAAAAAAATGTTCAGCAACAAGTTATGAAAAAATGTCGACCTAGGATTGCTTTTGTGCTGCCCGGAAACACACAGCTTGGTTAGTCCCCCAAAAATGATACAAAAGAACAACCAAAGGGAAAAGGGGAGGAGATCATTTCCACCGTGTTGCCTTCAGCAACCAGCAAGAACCATCAAACACCCACACACTCTGCCAGCTCTTTTTTCGTCTCATTCGGCACTGGACATTTTGACGCCGAGATCCACATGAGGACATTTCTGGGCCTGTTCATGAGCTTCCTTTACAGGACCTCAGCGCTGTAGAGTCAACGCCAGCTGCAGGCTGTGTGCCCAGCAATGCACAGGCCTCCAACAATGAGCTTTGAAGAACATCAACCATGTGCAACGTGTCCATCACAGACTGGAATCCATGAGCTGTGATAACGCAAGCAGCTTCAATGGCGCTTTCCTAGTCTGCGCGACCTCCTTCCCTCCCGCCCCTTCACTTTCAGAGAAACGTCAGATAAAAGTGTGGCACACCAATCAAACAGAAGCATAATCTAGAGCTCCTTACGAGCAATACTTAGCCATTAATGTGAACTTAAAGGTCCCATTTATCACCGTGCAGTTTCCAGGTCTCTGCCGCAGCTCAGATAATGAAGACGGATCGAGTCCTCGGCCTACCCTGCTGAGGCGCCCGGGACTGCACGGAGAGAACAGAATAAATAACCAGGCCGCTGTCCTTATTAAAGCTCTTTATTCACGACATACGGACCATGAAGTGGCATGACCAAGCTTTTACGTTCTACTGGTTTTGAGCCCATTCCTGAGTAGGTCGAGCTGGTGAAGTGCGTCATTACACGCCAGGGGAAGCTGGACCACTGCCAGCAACTAGTCCTAGTCTGGATTATGGACAAGTCTAACAAAGCTGCAATATGGCCTTTAAGGTACCCGTTAGTATATAGGGCCTCTGTTCACTCGAGTGATTACGTTTCTACCTCCCCCCCCCTTCCCCCCCGGACTGTGTTGTAGGGACACGCCACAAGCCATGGCGTTCACTACATTAGGCAAACCTAAATGGCAGCTGGGTAAATTGTGTGTAAAAAACAAAAACAAGAAGCAAGTCTTTACTAGTGAAAGGTAAGCCCACTTTTTCCCTGCCCCCTACATTTCCCAGTCAACTCCCGCTCACTCTCTTCTACCCCTCCTCTTACCCTCGTTGAAGGTTAATGGCATGAGGGGACAAGGCTGAATACCGATCAGGCAAAGATGGATGAAGAGCCGGAGGAAAACAATCCCATAGGTTTAGAGTCTAGAGATTAACTAAATATTAACTAAGCCGAAAACCCATACCGCCGCTGCCCTTAAACCAATTACAGGCAACTCCACGTGTCGTCTCTTATCAGATATCTCCTTAAAACAACAACAAAGAAGCTGAAAAGCTTAACATGAAGACAAGAATGAAAATATGTAAAGGGAGGAGGAGGAGGATGAAAAAAACCCCAGTAGTTCAAAGAAGGAGTGAGAAGCGAGAGCCAGAAAATACAAATCTGTCTCCCAAGTGGAAGCAGACTACGACCTGGAAAATACCTCAACAGGACGGCAAGATTTCCAACGCCGTCAGTCAGTAAGGAAATATTTTAAGCTATTTCCTACAAACCACAACCCCTACCCAGACCCCTTCCTTTACCAAGTCATATTAACATGCAAAAATATATCATCCATTATCCTTGAAACAGAAAACAAACTTTGTTTTATCAACTGAAATCTCTCTCTCACACACACACAAAATTATTTGCCGCTCAGCTTGACTCTATAAAAACTGATTGGACCAGACAGAAGATATATTGATTTTCCATTTGGGTTTTTAAATGCAGCTGATAAACATGATCAGAGAAATAGAAAATAGGATGGGGGGTATAATATAATAATAATAAACAACAACAACAATGATATCTGCTCGCTCGATCTATGAGTAAATATGGAGAACGAGAGAGAAAAATAATTCCTCTCTTACTAAATCAGAATATGTGAAGGGTATTGAATCGTCGTTATTCATCTGTCACTCAAACAACAACAACTCACGTTTCATGTCAAGCCGAACATCAGCTTCGCCCCTGGCATACGAACAGACGAAAGTGTAACTTTATCCCAGAGAACAAAGGTTGACTAGATAAACAAAAGTGTGGTTCAAGCAATAAATACTTTATATACAGTGGTGGTACCTTGGTCTAACCAGTGTCCAGACTAATGATTTTTCTTTGAGTTAGCGTTAGACACTCCAGTACTAGTAGTCATACTAGCTGCGCCCTATCGAACGTCGTATCAGATTAAGGACATTTCAATTTGCTTCAACGGGGGAGAACAAATCAACGTTATTAATCAGCCACTTAAAAGAAAGAACTTTGTCATGTGACCTCCGTTTTTGAAAGCGCATCAAAAGGCAGAATATTGGATCCCCTTCTCCACATGTACATACCCTCAGTGTTCCGTAAACATCGTTAGAACAAACAAGATAAAGAAAACTTTACGGCGTACAAACTTTCGGTTCGGAATTGCTCTGGCTCGGTTCATTGGATTGTGGCTTTGACTGTAGGGCTTAAAAAAGAAAATGGTGACATACGTCAAAGTGTACAGCATCGTACAGAAAGGAGACACGCTTAAGTAAAATTGTTCCAGTCTCTCGATTTATCTGACACACGAGGTCATAGTACTCAGGCTGAAGTGCCGGTGGAAATTAGCATACCGTGCAATATTAGCATTACTGAAGTGAAAAGGGCAAAAAAACAAGTCTGTCTTGTATGCCAGAAGGCATTTCCACCGCTTGGTGTACTGTTGCTTTTCTGATATACTAGATTACAGCACTGGTGGCTGAATATGGTGGTGACGTGGTTTGAGGGGGGGGGGGGGGGGGGAAGGGGCCAGTGTAACAATCGTGTGCCTTCGAGTTCAGCACGTCTTACCAAGCTGAGCTATTTATTGAATCAGCAGGTTGTCAGGGTTTATCAGATGTGTCGATAAGGGAAAGCGGTATGGATAAGGGAAAGTATTTACACCCCAGTGGAACATTTCAGCTGCAAACGTAAAGAATTTTTTTTTTTTTAACAATGCATCCGGGTGGACTGACTTTAGGCGCTGCCACCCGTATGTGCACTGTTGACCCAGGTTTTCTTTTACACACACACACACACACACACACACACACACACACACACACACACACACACACACACACACACACAC
>JAOTRA010000006.1:5700244-5722222 GCA_026260255.1 Pseudolaguvia tuberculata | reverse complement strand
ACACACACACACACACACACACACACACACACACACACACACACACACACACACACACACACACACACACAATCTTCTGTGGGTTTCCAGAACATTCTTTCAAACACCATTGAATTCTTGAACACATTTTTTTCTCTCCTCCAGTCTGGACCAATCCGAGCTGATGTATTTTATAGTCAGTATTATAAAAGTAACCCGAGTGAACGATAAGCTTAATTAAATGTTCCCATTGACCTCCCTCCTAAAACTCCCTGTACAATCCGTTCTCTTCCTGTTAGCCATGTAGCCGTTCGCAGGAATTCATTAGCCCACATTATTATTCATGGCCAGCTAAATCAAACGCAACACATTATAATTCTTTACAAGTGCTTACGTTCTTGTTACCCCCCCCCCCCCAAGCTTCTTATTACTGCTGTTGCCCTCCACTGATTTGCATTTTCACTCTGTGTTTTATGCTTCTATAATATCCAGCTATAAAACTTATATTAGTCTGCACAAGAGCGCGATACATCTTTCAACAGAGCACCAGAGCCAGGAAATTACAGACAGGAATCAAGGATGGCGCCGGGCGGGCAGAAAAAAAAAAAAAAAAAAAAGTTTTATATGCAGATGAAACCTACAATTTATATTTCAATACTGCAAATGTCAACCAAGACACCGCTTCAAGCGAAGAAAAGAGATGAACAGAATAAAAGGGGTTCGACTTTTAGAGAAGAATGTTAAGAAAATGATGAGGTTTTTTTTGTTCAGTATTTTATTTTGGCGCGGTGGCGTAGTGGATAGCACAGTCGCCTCACAACAAGAAGGTCCCGGGTTCGAATCCCGGGCTGGGATCTTTCTATGAGGTGGATGGGTGATTGTAAATTGTCCATAGGAGTGAATGTGTGTGTGAGTGGTTGTTTGTCTATGTGTTGCCCTTAGATGGACTGGCGACCAGTCCATGGTGTACCCCCGCCTCTCGCACTATGTGTGCTGGGATAGGCACCAGCAGACCCCGTGACCCCGGATTCGGGAATAAGCGGGTAAGAAGAGGAATGAATATTATTTTGGTTTTACAGGCAAACATACAATCTGAATTCTTTACGGGACAAAAGTTGTATTACTTCACATATGGATGAACAATTCATTCGAACCCCGGTTATTCCCTAATTCAGGGTCACAGGTCTATCCCTGTGTATATTGAGTGAAAAGGAGGGGTACATCCTGGACAGGTCACCAGTTGGAGAAAACAAGCAAACTCCACACAGAAAGACAGTTTGTCCGGGAATCGAACCCAGGACCTTCTTGCCGGTGAAGCAACCTTTCTAACCACTCAGCCACCGTGCAGTCACATGGTTCACGTTATATAATAAATAATTTTTTAAAAAGGCTCAAATGGACCCGGTTTCATTCTTTAACCCAATTCAGCCCATAAGGGCTGCACCAGAATCGGTACTGGGCCCGATACAGTAGTTCTATTCTATCAGAATGTTATTGATTGATTGTGATTGATTCCACTCCAGTCTATATTCCTGGCAACATCACGCTCATACTTCTCTCTCCTTAACCTAACATAAAAGTGGGAGGAAACCGGATTTGCTGCATAATTTCATGCGATTGGAATGAAGTGTCAGGTTCAGTAATGCGATTTAACGTTTCCGCAGCGGCTTCAAGCATCATGTGATCTGGATAATCATTAATGCAGATCGGATATCACTCTTGGTCGTAACCTCTGTCCTTATTCAATGCCTCGAGTCTACGCAGATCTGCACAGTCACCAGTTCACTCTATTCCGAATAATAGATCAGGCTAGCTGGGAAAACTAGCGCTCTTTTTTTTTTTTTCTTTCTTTTTTTTTTTGCAGGAAACACGTCATCCATATTAATGTCTTATTCTTTTCTGTCCTCTGGCAAAACGTTGGCTGTGAATGATAATGAGATGAACACAAGTTCCTCAGGAAGAGAAGAGGAGAGGAGAGGAGAGGAGAGGAGAGAAGAGGGAGAGAAGAGGAGAGGGAGAGGGAGAGGAGAGGGAGAGAAGAGGGAGAGGGAGAGGGAGAGGAGAGGGAGAGGAGAGGGAGAGGGAGAGGAGAGGGAGAGAAGAGGGAGAGGGAGAGGAGAGGGAGAGGAGAGGGAGAGGGAGAGAAGAGGGAGAGAGAGAGGAGAGAAGAGGGAGAGAGAGAGGAGAGAAGAGGAGAGGAGAGAGGAGGAGAGAAGAGAAGAGGGAGAGAGAGAGAGAGGAGAGGGGGAGAGAGAGAGAGAGGAGAGGGAGAGAAGAGGGAGAGGAGAGAAGAGAGGAGGAGAGAAGAGAAGAGGGAGAGAAGAGAGAGAGAAGAGGAGACAACATGGTCCCGGGTTCGAATATGAATGATTGAATGAAAATACAACTGCTATCAACAGAACATTCAATAGGATGTTCATGGGAGATCAGACCATGCCGCTTTGCTAACACGCAGGTCTGACTAGCTATCAAGTGACACACTGGATGCTGGGAGGATGTTACACTGTGGCGTTGCTACGCCAACCAGCAGTGGGGAATCCGAACCCTGACAGATTGTTTGCATGTAATCACAGGGGTTTATAAACAGATAACCAAGTAAACATTACGTTTCTGTAAAGCTAAAACTGAGGAAAATAAGAAGGTCTGTGGGTGTAATGATGACATAGAAACAAGTGGATCTATGAGACAGCTGCACATTGGGTGGTGAGAGAGGGAGAAAACCAATAGTCATGCGAAACGTACACACGCACGCACGCACGCACAGCTTAAACTCTATATCTAAATCTTCAGTTTATTGACTATTTCATTTCATCCTGATAAAAATACTTGCTGAAAAAAAGTTGGGCCTCGTACCCGAATACCGCATGGCTTGACTGGCTGATCTTCTGCCTCTCATACAAGTTGCCCAGTTGTTCAGAGAAATCATTCTAAAGTAAAGACACAGCAGAGCCAAGCATGCATCAAGCACCTTTCACACATCCCCCAAAAAGTTTCCGGCCTTCAGTTCAACCCTCTACTTCCTGAAAAGGTTCTGCTATTATACTGGAAATGCAGGGTGAGGACGCAGGGTGAGGACGCGGGGTGAGGACGCGGGGTGAGGACGTGGGGTGAGCACGCGGGGTGAGCACGCGGGGTGAGCACGCAGGGTGAGCACGCAGGGTGAGGACGCAGGGTGACCACGCTGTATTATAGCTGACCCTGCGCTTATTCCTGAATTTCGGGGTCACGGAATTTCCTGCCCCTATCCCAGCACACACAAGGCGAGAGGCAGGGGAACACCCTGGACGGGTTGCCAGTCCGTCTCAAGGCAACCCACACACACACACACACACACACACACACACACACACACACACACACACACACACACACACACACACACACACATTTCCTCCTATGGACAATTTACAATCACTAATCGACCTAATCTACATGTTTTTGGACTGTGAGAGGAAACCAGAGTACCCGGAGGGAACCCACGCAAGCGCGGGGAGAACATGCAAACTCCGCACAGAAAGTTGTAATTTTAAAAATGTTTCCATAAACAAATCCCATCCAATTGACTCAGTGAAAGGTGATGTGTTTACTGGTGGGCCAGACTTAACTCTGACAAACACCACCCAAAGCTCCCAAACACCACCCAGAGTTCTCACTACATCATTAGCATGTTGGATCAAATGGAACCACAAGACAGACCACGTGTCCCACAATGTTCTACCTGCTTTCGTTATAACCTGAGTGTACACAAAAACCCCACAACAACCCCATTGCAACTCTGTTGCCATCTAGTGGCGACTCTTTAGAGTGTTTTTAAAGTACCTTGTAAAGGTCATGGTGAGAAAAAATGAGGAAGCTTGGATTGTAAACACACTGTAGAAGAAGAGAGGAGAGGAGAGGAGAGGAGAGGAGAGCAGAAGAGGAGAAAAGAGAACAGAAGAGGAGAAAAGAGGAGAGGAGAGGAGAGGAGAGGAGAGGAGAGGAGAGGAGAGGAGAGGTGTGTGATCAGACCTTGGCGTTGCTTTGTAGCTTCATACCACAACACACACTTTCACTAGATTCGATCCGTATTAAACACACTCATCGGGTCACGGTGGTGGTCTATGGTCGGTCGTTCTTGGGTTTCGGACTAAAAGGCTGCTAGCGAAAAGGACAATCTGTGACTAGCTGCCATTAGATATTATATAGAAGATACATGTGGTGGGCTTGACTGAACCACCAAGCCGATGAACGGAGTACATTTGGTGTCTACACTCGATGACGTTAATATACAGAAATTGGTAGAAAGTGGTAGCTTTAGTGTGTCTACTGTTCATTCAAATTTCAGGCCCCACAATCCCCCCCTTTACCCATTAAATCCCCAGTTGCCCTGGATAAGAACGTCTGTTAGGTAATATCTGTTTGGTAGAACATTCTACCTTTATTTCCTACAAAACGATTGATAAAACCCAAGAAGGAGAGAAAAACACGGTGTTGATAGAAAAGTTCTGCATTCGGCTTCTGCACTTTTTCGGAAAGTCTTTATTGGCTGGATCTGATGAGGATTTACATTATAGAGCAATAAAAGCCATTGGAGGTGATGGGGGCAATTAGGCAGGAGATTGAGTTTAATGAACAGTGTAATTGGACATGTGTAACCTTGAGTAGACGTGCCATGACTATAGCTCAAGCTGTTAGTGCACTTCTACATCTGGGGGTAAATACAGTCGCCATTAGTAGCAAGTAAATATTACAAGTGGTGGACTTTCTACCCCAGAAACTGGTGTCATTCAACTGACCAGGAGACAAACCTGGGCTAGGATTCTACAGTCAGAGGAAGAAAACCAGAAAGAAGGAGCCATTAAAGGTTAAAGTGGGAAACAATGGCCGTCATGCCGTGGCCCCTTCGTTAGTGCAGCCTCAAATGGTTATGACACAGAGATGTTGATTGAAAGACATGGGTTCATACCTCACCACCAACCAAGTCAGCGTCTAGGAGCAAGACCCATAAGACTTCCTGCTCCAGGGGGCGCTGTATCATAGCTAACTCTGTTTTACTTTCAATAACTTTTTAAGCTGGTTTACGCAAAGAAAAACATTTCACTAGATTTTGAACGGTGAATCATTTGGCATGTGCCAAGGTTAAAATCATTCATTCATTCATTCATTCATTCATTCATTCATTCAGTCATATCCCAGCGAGATGTGGGGGTACACCCTGGACGGGTTGCCAGTCCATCACAGGGCAACACACACACACACACACTCACATGGACAATTTAGAATCACCAATCGACCTAATCTGCATGTATTTGGACTGTGGAAGGAAACCGGAATACCAGGAAGAAAACCCCCACAAGTGCAAGGAGAACATGCAAACTCTGCACAGAAAGATGGATATATTATTCATTAGCCAATTCTATCTAAACATTTAAAATAATTAAAATAAATTAAAAATACAAAAACAATGATTCGTTCCGATCTATTGCTTCTGTATGTCCCGAGTGAAAATGTAAAAATTTATTATACATTTGGGTGGCATGGTGGCCCATGCCGGGTTCAATTCCCAGGCTGGGGATCTTTTTGTGTCGATTTGCATGTTCTTCCTGCGCTTGCGTGGTTTCCTCCCACAGTCCAAAAACATGGACATTAGTTTGGTGACTCTAAAATGTCCATAGGAGAGAATGTGTGAGTGGTTGTTTGTCTATGTGTGGCCCTGTGATGGACTGGTGATATGTCCAGGTGGTACCCCTGCCTCTTGCCCTATGTGTCGGGGTACAAACAAAATCAGGACAAACAAGACACATAAAGCAACACCATGAGCCCGATTCAGAACAGAACACGCCCTGATGTTCTTGAATTCATTTCTACACCCACTCTGGGGTCTCGTACCGTCGGTTCCGTACGGGACGTCTTCCTTATCCATCTTAAATTCTTCACACCCAATACAATTCCTCTAAGTTTCTCCCTATGGCCAATTCAGACACAGCAATGGATCTAATATGCAAGATTTTGGTGCGTGTGTGTGTGTGTGTGTGTGTGTGTGTGTGTGTGTGTGTGTGATATGAGATGAATGAATGAATGAATGGTTCCTCCCTCAGCACTGGACGATTAGACTCTCGTGCACACTCCTAAAATACCCCCCGGAGGTGGACGTATGATGCTCGGTTGATAAAGGAACGAGTGCATGAGCAGGTGGTGGCCCCAGATGGTAGGACGGTAGTGTTTTTTCTGGGAAAGAGTGTGTTGTTTTGGGTTATTAGTTTTTGTACTGCATGACTAACCGCATGAATAGCACCCACACACAGCGGCCCCCCGAACCGCCGTACCTGCGCACACACTCCTGTGACCCTTGTTATTTTCTGTCCATAAATTCACACACGCTTGTGATGAGACAGAGAGTTAAACACACTTTGCCTTTTAAAAGGAACTGTTTTTCCTCGAACCCGGACTTACAAGTTTCCTGTTTAGGAAAACTGGGCCATGTCACACACAAACATTTAGAGAAGCGGTGAGTAAACCTGGTTCTGTTTACAGGACAGATAGAGGCCTCGCTGGAAGATCTGAGAGGTGCGAGAGAACAGGAGAGATGGCTAAGTTCATGACACATGACTGCTGCGAAACAAAACACACACACACACACACACACACACACACACACACACACACAGACACACACACAGACACACACAGACACAGACACACACACAGACACACACAGACACAGACAGACACAGACAGACACAGACAGACACAGACAGACACAGACAGACACAGACACACACACACACACAGACACACACACACACACAGACACACAGACACACAGACACACACACACACAGACAGGCGCACACACACAAACACACACAGACACACAGACACACACACACACAGACAGGCGCACACACAGACAGGCGCACACACACAAACACACACAGACACACGCACACACAAACGCACAGACACACGCACACACAAACGCACAGACACACGCACACACACACAAACGCACAGACACACGCACACACACACAAACGCACAGACACACGCACAGACACACGCACAGACACGCACAGACACACACACAAACGCACAGACACACACAAACGCACACGCACAGACACACACGCACAGACACACACGCACAGACACACACGCACAGACACACACGCACGCACAGACACAGACAGACACACATGCAGACACAGACAGACACACACGCACAGACACAGACAGACACACGCACAGACACAGACAGACACACGCACAGACACAGACAGACACACGCACAGACACAGACAGACACACACGCACAGACACACACGCACAGACACACACGCACAGACACACACGCACAGACACAGACAGACACACGCACAGACACACACTCACACAGACACAGGGATTTTTAAGAATAAGGGAGATGTGCAGGCCTGCAGTAACTACAGGGGAATAAAGTTGATGAGTCACACCATAAAGTTATGGGAAAGAGTAGTGGAAGCTAGGCTGAGGGAAGAGGTGGCCATCTGTGAGCAACAGTATGGTTTCATGCCAAGGAAGAGTACTACAGATGCCATCTTTGCTTTGAGGATGTTGTTAGAGAAGTATAGAGAAGGCCAGAAGGAGTTGCATTTGTGTTTGTGGATCTTGTCAAAAACAGTGACAGTGGCGTTGTCAAAAAGACAGGAGGCGGCGCTGGAGGCAGCAGAGTTAAAGATGTTGAGATTTTCATTGGGAGTGACGAGGATGGACAGGATTAGAAATGAGTTCATTAGAAGGACGGCGTATGTAGGATGTTTTGGCAAGAAGGTGAGAGAGGCTATGTGTATGTAATAAAGAAGCTTAACGCCATATGTAAAATATGTATGTTGTATTAAATTAATGTGTTAAGAGAAGCAGCATGTTTTAATCGCATGTACCTGTGTAGGCAATGGACGAGGAGGCACGGCAGGAGGAAAAGCCACTACTCCAGCTGGTTGTTGAGCCCCTGCACATAAATTTTTTAATTGTTTAGTTTACTAGTTATCAACACAGATGAACTGGCTGCCCTTAGAATATGTACACTGTAAATGTAATGTGTGACGTGTATAAGTATACCTGTAGTGACAGTGGCAAAGTTCCTGTTCAAGTCTAGAGAAGAAGAGCGTGAGTGTGAAGCATGAGGCCGGGGAGGAGGAGGGGGTGGAGCCACAGCTTTGAGACCTTCGGGAGATGTTCCAGATTGAGACCTGCACCAAACATATCCATTTTAAAAACAAGCAGGGTTGCACTTAACACATACTCCCTACTTAGGGTCAGAAACAAAGTGTGTGTGCGTATTACCTCTGTCTGGTTGCAGCACTTGAAATAGGCTCTTGATCCGATGTAAATGAATCAGAGCTGCTATAGACATCACCTACATGACCACAGGACATTCAGAGTTTGTCTAAGAATAACTACAACTGTTTAAACCAAATCATGCAGATCAAACACTTTACCTGCAGTACCGCCAGGGAATTTAATTGATGGCAGATTTTTGTCCTCCGAGTGTTCAGGGGTTTTAGTAATTAAAGGACTTGTTGGATGCGTGTGGTCTGTAGAATAAAAATGGCTAGAGTTAGCATTTTTCATATATAAGGACCATTCAGAAAACCAGTGTAGGTCTGATTAAATATAGAATAACATCAATTAGTGTTTAAAAGAGAAGGTGTGGATGCAGTGCATCAGTAGTGTAAATCAAATCAACTTGCAATTAAATTAATCACCTCTGACAGCCGCTACGTTGCCTTATTTAATTTACTGATATTAGAACTAAAATATACTGTTTAATAAGCATGCAAAAAATCTTGATCCAAATTATTATTGAAGTGTCACATTGACTGTCAGATTCTGGGGGGGTGCTGTTGCCACTCAAATTTCTATCTCTATTTTATTCTGCTATAAACTATATTAAAGAATGACATGCTGTAAGTGACACACATGTGAGAAGTTTATTCTTGTAAACACAGAACCACTAAAAACAAATTGAAAAAAGAGCCCTGAAATAAAGCCATAATTAGCAAAAGCAGCAGAGTGTGAGCAAGGTTTATTACAGACAAACTTTGTTGCAATTTGCAAAGAGTTTGTCCATTCTTTGTTACAAAGAAATTATATATTAAAGACAACAAAAATGTTAGGGGTAAGAAAATACAAAGTTCAGAAGAAAGCATGTGATCACAGCATTTTTGCAGCTATCGGTCAAACAGTACTTAGTTTAAGCATGTTAAGCAATGGAAATATGGAAAAAGTGTCCTAGTTCGAATTTCCTGCAATAAATAAGTAGAGCAAATGTAGAGCAAACAAAAGCTAAACCATGCTAAATTATTAGTTAATGTAAATAAATTAATTAAGCAAATAAATTGACAATTCTTACCTTACATTTTTTTTATTATCAGTTCAAATATAAAAATAAATTAAAAAAAAATCGAATAGAAATAAAATAGAAATTTCTTTACCACTTCCAGTTCTCTTTAGCTCCATCTCCTGCATGTGTATCTTGCTAGGTGTCATACGGATGGGTACAGGATGCACAATAGCCGTATCCTGTGAAATATTTATGTGTTATTCATTACAGCAGTGTTGAGTATCTTCATGTACCCAACGTAGCAGATGATTATACAAACCAAAATGTGATGCAAAGGAAACTACTAAAACCTTATTATACTGAAAATCATTGGGTAGAGCCAGGCGATAGTCATTATATTATGATATTATATTTTTCCATATATAAAAGTGTGATTTATATAAAAGTGTGGCGATTAAAGTTATTACCCAGATATATTTTCACACAAGAGATGCATGAGTGCTCACATACTGCAGTGGAATGTATCCAAATCAAATGCTGTTTAAATGATTATAATTAGTTAAAAAGTTTGTTTATTTGGAAAATTTGTCTGAGGTAAAGGGTGCACAGGAAAAATCAGGCTAGAGAGATAAACTGATAGCATTTTATTCATTAATTTTTATGATACCCATGACTTCAAAAAGAAAAACATACCAAAAAAGCCCCGCAGGAAAAATTGCAAGAAATATCAGATTTTCTTAGCTAATTTATCGCCCAGCTCGATCAGTGCTTTTCTTGTTTTTACAGTATTCTCAGTGGTTATCATCTTTGAGCAGAATGAGCAAAACAGTATTTTGTAGACTTGGCATGCAAAAGCACAATATAAACCAAAAAAGCATGAATTTGCAATGAAAACATGCATTTTTCCAGACAGCTTAAGAAGGGTTAAAGAAAAAAAATCATTAATCATGAAAGAGCACTAGGTGATTGACTTACAGGGTCAGCTGGTGCAATGTTAGAATCAAATTGGGTCAGAGTTTGTGAGCTTGAAGAGCGTTCGCTAAATGTCTCCCACTGCTGGAGAGACAGAGCAAAGACATGGAGACATGTCAGCAGAGTTCACATGCTGGACTCACGTCCAGCTGAACACAACAGCACCAGTGAGCCTGCAGTAGAACTACAGCCCCAACTTCCCCCATCACAATAAACCAAAAGAGAATAAGGAAGATAATGTGCAACACCAGCCCAACACCTTTAACCAAAAGTTAATAGGCACTATAGAAAAAAACATAAAAAAAAAAAACATCAAATGTCTCACAATTTCACTGAACAAAAGAGAAACAACTGCCTACAATTTCGAAATCATGAACAGTGATTGATCCAGTAACAAAATATCCCATTAATGACCCAAGACTCGAACACTGAGCTTATATAAAAAGAAAATGCTTAATATTGTTTATAAAGTTTTCTGCAGCACATAGCTGACACAAAATGCATTTGCTTTTGAGGCGACTATAATGATTTGTAGCATTTCACCTTTGCATTGAACTTTTTAAACTCCAAAATACTGCTGTATCTTTGAGGTGCCTGAGGCTGGCTAATCTTTATTAAGGTTATCTCACTATGAAATCTTACCTACTTGCTGATTGTCTTGATTCAAGGCATGTGCAGCCTGACTAACATTCATGAGACAGATATTGTAATACGTGCATCGACCTAAAACTTTGTTCATACAGTATTTAAAGTCTTTTAAAGATTGCTAATTTGCCGCAAAATGTTGGGATATGCATATCCCGATATGCACATTTGCAAAATAATTACTTTAATATATACATTACAGACATTTTTTATAATATTCTTGCAGTCTAATAAAGTCTTACAGCCAGGCCTACAAGAGATTATACATTTTTGAATGATTGCCACATGCATGCTCGTGATGAGACCCCCGTGGTCACACTTGTGAACAAATTGCCATGCTTACAGGGATACATTAAAAAAAAAAAAAAGCAAAAGAAGTTCCGAGTGATTAAAATATGTAAAATATAAACTGCAAGCGATACTTCCTATAAACTCTAATCCGTGAATCTCTATATAAATGTTTTTTCATTTATAAAAACTATTTGATTTTAGTAGTTATTTCTAATTAATTTATTTAAAAAAATACTAAATTAGTATTTAAATTGGATGTCATTTAATTAAATTACGTACAAATATTTTTTCCGCAAAGTTACTTTTGTTTAGACAAACAAAATATAGAACTCGATATTTCATTTTTATAAAAATCATGAATTATTTGCTACATAATAAATATAAATTAATAAAACAGGTAAATTAATTCAATATCATCTGCTGTTATTTGGTGCATTTTAGCCTATTTTAGATAAGAAAATTAAGCCAAACCTCGTTGTTCTGATTGAGCTCAGACCAGTTCTGGCTTAAGGAAGGCATGGAAGGGGATTTATTATGTGTCACCTCCCCTGGGGAACCAGAAAACCCCACTTCAGCTGCAGGCTCTGGGACTCCTTGGGCAAAACAAAAACAAAACAGACATGTAATATACTCTGTTTTTTTCCCACTGATCCCAGGTTCACATTTTTGGGATTTCTCTCTTGTTTGACATACCTGCTGAGTCATCCAGGTCAATAAGCTTTGGCATTAAGCTCTCTGGAAGCTTCTCAGGAAGGTCATAGCCGTTCTTTCTTGCAACCACAAGATGAAACGCTGCACAGAACTCATCCAGGGTCAGTGCACCATCTTTATCAAAATCCGATAACTCCCTGCAGGGTTAAAAATTTTAATAACAAAGCTGTGCAGTAGTATAAATACTATAAGTGTTAGCATGTGGTTAAGGTGTTGGGCTGCTAAACTTACTAGATTACTAGACTAAGTTCGAATCCCAGAACCACTGCTGAATCCCTGGGCAAGGAAGGCCCTTAAATTCCAATTACTTATTACATATACACAAACTACATGGCCAAAAGTATTCGCTTTTCCTAATCTATAGGGTTCAATATAATGTCAGGTTCACCCATTTCCGCAGTAACAACTTGAATTCTTCTGGGAAGGCTGTCCACAAGGTTTTGGAGTGTGTTTATCGGAATTTTGACCATTCTTCTAGAAGCACATTAGTTAGGTCAAAGAGTGTTAGACAAGAAAGCCTGCCTCAGTCTCTGCACTTATTCGTCCCAAAGGTGTTCTATCAGGTTGAGGTGCAGGCCAGTCAAGTTCAACCACACTAGACTATGTCCTCAAAGTTTTTATTGACCTTGCTTCATACACTGTTGCACAATCATGTTGGAATCGAAATGGGCCCACTCCAAACTGTTACCTCAAATTTGGGAGCATGCAATTGTCTAAAATGCCTTGGTAGGTTGAAACATTCAGAGTTCCTTTCAATGGAACTAAGGGGCCAAGCCCAGCTCCTAAAAAACAACCCCATATACATCATAATCCCCACCAAACTTTACACTTGCAATGCAGTCAGAGAAGTAGTTATTCCAGCCACCGCCAAACCTAAACTCATCCATCGGATTGCCAGATAGAGAAGCATGATTCGTCTTTCAAAATAACGCATGTTATTTGGAGTCCAGTGGCAGCGTGCTTTATACCACTACATCTGATGCTTTGCATTGCATTTGGTGATCTATGGCTTGGATGCAGCTGCTTCACCATGGAAACCCATTCCATGAGGCTCCGTTCTTGAGTTAATCTGAAGGCCACATGAAGTTTGGAGGTCTGTAGAGATTGACTCTACAGAAAGTTGGTTACCTCTTCGCACTATGCACCTCAGCATCTGCTAACTACGCTCAATCAGTTTAAATGGCCTACCACTTCAGTGCTGAGTTGCTATCGTTCCCATACACTTAAAAGTTCTTATAATACAATTGACTGTGGAATATTGAGGAGCAAGGAAATGTCACGACTGGATTTATTGTACAGGTTGCATCCTTAAATTTTTCACCAATTGTGCAGGTTCTCCCACTTAAAAGATGAAAGAGGCCTGTAATTTGACTTTGAGAGACAAAATGAGAAACAATAAAAATAAAATAAGTATTTGGTCACCTACAAATCAGCAAGATTTCTGGCTCTCAAAGACCTGAAACTTCTTGAGTCACTCTTCCCTCTATCACGGACATGTACACCACAAGTTGCATCCGCAAGGCACACAGCATTGTGGATGACAACACACAGCCCTCACACACACTTCCAGAGCATTCAGAACCTTACAACAACACTGTGTAACAGTTTCTTCCCTCAACCCATCAGACTACTAAAAAAAAGAGAGTAGCTGAGTGGATGGACACAAAAGTTCACTTACAGACAGAAGCGGACTACCACATGCACTGCTGTTCTTACACAACTATACAAACTTTACAATTGCATAGTTCACTTTAGCATTACACTTGTCACTTTAATTGCATTTGTTTACTCTAAGTTTATGCATTATTTAAATTCTAATTCACTGATAACTACCTGTTTCTGTCTGTGCTATTGTCTGTATCTATTGTCTTTGTGTTGTACTTGTCCCATGTCTGCACTGTTTTTATTGTCTGTATGTAGCACCAACGTCCCGGAGAAATGTTCTCATTTTACTGATCTGTCATATATAGTTAAAATAGAAATAAAATTTGACTATTGAGATGAACTTTTGTTAATGACCAAATACTTATTTGTATATAAATTATTTAAATGTAAATTCTTTTTAAAAATCAGACATCAGTTTACCAGTGAATCAGTTTTAGCAGTCACATGTTTGGAGGTAAACAGTTATTTTTAGAGGTTCTTTGGTGAAGCTTGAGTAATGCAGCTAGTTGAGAAGATTCACAGAGTACAATGTTACAAGATAAATTAATTTAAACGCAGAAAGTGATTTTCCCAGATATAGTCAGAGATTTAGCCTTTTCAAGGGCACAAAGTTCTCCCAATATACAACATGCAAATACATGAAATTGAACCATGCACTGATACAAATATATGTTCAGAATGTTAAGCAGTAAGAGATTATTGATAAAATTGACCAATTGACCGGGCCTTAGGTGACCTTAGGTGAGAATAAAAGCCCATGCAACCCCTATATATCTATGATTATCCTAGATGAATAAATGCCAAATATTACAAAATAATAAACTGTTTACTGTGCAGGTATGACCAATATACTGGCTGGAATTGTAAGTTTCTTTTGGAACAGGCTTAAGGAATGTCATATCAGGCACATACTAATCTCAATAAAGCAGCTTACCAAATGTGAGACAATTCTAAAATAGGCAGCTTCGACTTTGTAAAAAACTCCTTTGCAGCAGAGCCTATTAAAAAAAAAAATTTATCACTCGCAAATCTAGCAGAACAAATGTCAAAGTAAAGCAATTGTAGGTTTATAAAACCATACATGTTCAACCCTCTCACCTGGAATAAAACCGGTCAGATCTGGCTGGATAGTTTTAAACTGATTAATGTAATATTGTCTTTGTTCATCAGTGATTTTCCAGGGGTCATCGTATCCACTGGCCTGTCTTTGGATCTCGTTTGTAGTAGCAGCAGATGCCGCTGTGCGTACTGTTGTGCTCTCCTACAGTACATAACAGATGAAGCAGGTTGTTTGGAAGGGCACAGCTTTAAACAGCATGGAAAGTGAGTGCAAACTCCTAAAAGTACTTTTAACATAACAGGTTAAAAATATAAAAAAAATTTTTGCTGCTGTGTATTGGTGCATCTCCAAACTTTCACACCCTCTGGATTAAGGCATTTAAACCTGCAAATCAAATGACATGTTTAATCTCAACCAAACATTTGTTTAAAACACAATTTATGCATTTTAAGTGTTTATTTTGTTGCAATTTAAATAAATGAATGTTGTCATTTAGAGCACTAGTACATAAGGAGTTTGGTATGTATTAACAGACTTTCATTGTGTGGGCTACATTTCAGACAACACATCTTTTTGATTTAAAACTCTTTGGAGGAGTTATAAAACATGTAAACACAGACGTATGCATAAAAACTAATTTAGCCAAACAATAGCTTTAAATGAAATGACAAGGGCAAATATATGAGCTGTTGTACATGTAAACATTCTCTCGGTTTCCCAAGATACTTGCTTTGTTCGGGTAATGGGTTTGACTGTGTGGGCTTGACAAATATTAAAACAGGCTTGTCCTTACACCATCATCACAGAATATGCTTTATACACAAAAGCTGGATGAGAAGCAAATATATCAACCTTTGAAAACAAAAGGGTTATTATAGCAGGTAATGGGTTGAGAGATGTGGAAGGCGTAGTTACCTGAGCTGAAGATGGATGCATGCCTGGAAGTGTGCTGGAGGGAGGCGTGTCTGTAAAACTGACCCAGTTCTCCTGAACGGGGGGAGGAGAATGGGCAGACCAAATCCCATCACCTGCTACTGGGCCTGTATTAATAAATAGTGTGAAGAAAATATAGGAATATACAGTAAACATTGAATTCCTTCAAAATCATAGCCGCGTGTTTTACACTTCTTTACTACTGGTCTTGTAAAATATAAAAATTGTTCACCTGCTTATCTATTTCATCAATCTATTAGCGTTGCCAAAATAAACAATGATCATCAGTCATGTTAAAAGCACATAGTTTTTTTCATTGATAATACATAAGGATTTACGTGCATGTTCTATATTCATATTGCAGAAAAGTGGTTAAGTTTTTACTGTAAGATTTCATGCCTAACTTCACTCTATATAATTACAGCAAACTACTATGTTTATTCACAGAAAGTGTTTCATTATTTACAATTCTAGTATACATACTTAAAATTACATTTAAGTTCACGCTATTAATTAATAACTAGTCCGTGCCAATTTTCCAAAAGCAAGCATTTAAAAAAAAAATAAGGGTGCAATATATTGTGACCCATATATCATCAAGTGTCTGAATGCACAGGACTAATGCATTGAAGAGGTTGTTTTCTGGGCTTGTAATGTAAATCCCCTTTAACTTTAGTCTACCCAGCAGCTTATCCTCTCACTAACTTCAGACTTGATTCTGATACTACAGTGCTTAAACAAGACTTTGTATGTTGTAAAATGCAACTAAAAATCATTTAAACTAAAGAGTCATCGATTTCTAACAATCTTTAAACACCATCAGTAAGATAGATTAGGAAAATCTACCAATAAAGATTTGATTTATTATCTGTAAAATAAATTTTATTTAAAGCGCATTTTAATAAATAAATGTACAGTATAAATCTAATATAGATATCAGGTGAGTATTGCTGATCAAAAAGTCACTGCACTTGACTAAATCGGCTGGTCATGTTCAAGCACAGGCTTCGTTCACACAAAAAAAATACATTAAGGCAAGAAAATAGTGTAAATTAAATCTACCTCACAAAATGGTACATGGGTCATCATACAATATACCATAGTAAATTTCAATAATAAAAAATTAAACATAGCATATTTATTAGGTCATTCTTGCAAAATGAAAAGCAGTCATTTGACAAGCAATCATATATTTTGTTAGCTAGGAAATGTTTTTTTTTCCAAACAATGATTTATCATATAACCCGCTTACTCCCTAAGTTGGGGTAAAAGGGTATGCTGGAGCTTATCCTAGCTCACAAAAGGGAGGGGGGGGGGTACATCATAGACAAGTCGCCAGCCATTGCAATGCTACATATAAACAAACAATGAAAAATACTCACTCCTATGGCAATTTAATGTCACCATATCATCATCATAATGTACTTGTTTTTAAACTGTGAGAGGAATCTGGAGTAACCAGAGAAAACCCAGAGGGACCTTCTTGTTGTGAGGCGAACATATTAACCAGTGAATTATTTTTATTTATTGATCAAAAAGTTAAATCATTTTAAAACCTAATTTAAATGTGTATTGGTACAAAACAGCTGGAATAATAATACAAAAAGGCCTAACAGAGGATTATATTTCTATGCCAGCTGAAGTAGTTCAACCTGATAAAGGAGTTGCTCAGTTCTATTCATACAGATATTTTCTCATTGCTCTAATAAAGAACTATCCAGCTTTTGCTTTTTGACATTCTGTACATTTTTTTTTTACATGTTAAGAGGAAGTGACTCAGCCATCCTATGATAAAATATATTCCCTTTTTTCAAAAGCAGGTCACATGATCAGCATTTTCCACAAATACCAAGGCAGGGGAAGTCAAAGAAACAGTATGATTCATGAAACTAAATGATGTACCTGATTGTAGCCAAACAGCTCCTGCTGCTGCTGCCGCCTGTCGTTCCATGGTTCCACCACTGGATTGGCGCTTGTGCTTCCTCCATGCTGTAGGTGAGGTGGGCGGAGACTGATGAGGAGACACTACAGGGGACGTGGTGTCTGTCTGGGGTTGTAAGAAATAGATTGTTCATTGGTAACGTCCACATTCATACAAGATAGAACATTTGAAAGTGAACTATTTTTCAGCAATAATTACAACATGAATTACAGTAAACATTAGAACACATTTGTCATGAACACATTATGTAAAGAATCTACACAAAATGCAGGCAGAATTACTAGCACAAACTTAAAAGGACATTATGGGTTACCAAAAATCCCACAAACGTTAACAATTTAAAACAATTTCTTATCAATGACTTGTAACCCACAGCTTGTTGAAATAGCAGTAGTAAGTAGTAGTAAGGTGTTGGACTGCTAGTTGGAAGATCGATTTAAAACCACCAACAAGCTGCAATCGAATACGGGCCTCTGGCAAATGCTGTATAAGTATGTTATCAGTCACTGATTATACTTTGCTTTTTGTGGAATATGTATAACACATCAGAAAACTGATAACATATCAGAAAACTGCTCGAGTTGGCAAAATTGTGAGCTACTTTAAAACTACTACTAGTAAAAAATTTTTTTATTACTTTGCATTAGCACAGTACTCATATTATAAGGTAGCTTTGGCTGAATTAGCATTGTATTTATGTTACACTGGCTATTTTGACCCAAATCTAATTTTTAAAAACAATATGGTAGATAAAATAGTGTAAACCTTGATTTTACTTACAAGCCTGGTAAATTGAGCAATTCACTGACCTGGGGATCAACAGGTGGTGCACAGGGTTGGATCACTTCATGAGTAGACATTTTTTTAGTTGGTACTCGGCCTGGAGGTCTGGGGATCACGCCCGGGTATGACCCCTGATTTTCTGTGTCTGGATACACAGCAGCATGTCTGGCTTCCTGTTCGCTCTTACCCACCACAAAGCGAGGGAGGGGCAAATCTTTAACTGTAAAGCCAGACACAAAAATCTAATTAATTACAAAAAAGTAATTTAGTGCTTTATCAAAGACAATTACTTTAGATTAAAAATCTATAATGTAAAATTACTATGACAACATTTCCTTTTAAAAAACATGAAATGCAAGTCTATTGGCTGTCAGGTGTAGGTGTAAGTATAGACGGTGTGGTTTTAGTTTAAGCCAGTGTTTCTCAAATAGTGTCGTCGTTCCTAGTGTCACAGGAAACAGGAGATATGAAGTGCAGATAAACCCTTAAGAGATACCATGGAAAAATATTTAACAGGAATGAAAAAAAAATAGAGAATGACAGAGATAATCAGAAAAAGAAGTCTCTTGAAAGCCAAGACTAGGAAATATGACAAGTTCATCTAGTACTTGGATTCACTGGAGGAAAGTCCAGTATGTTTACTATGTCTATAAATGTTGAAAGCAGACAGCACGAAGGCAAACAAATTAAAAGTATAACTTAAAGACGTTAGATTTCAAATCATGCTAATAATTTACTTGTGTATTTTCAGCGACTTTAATTGTTCAAGGTATAAATAAAGACTGATTAAAAACATGTATACAAATAACTCTGTGTCAGGTTATTCAATACTTGGCAACATTTTTCATTAATAAACAACATGTATAATGTTAAAAATAATAATATTTCAAATTGTTTCTTTAAAAATTCAGTACTAGTAAGAACCTTAATGCAGCAGAATAAAATGGTCGTTTATATCTTTTCATTCAGGCCTTTTTGCCATTTCCTTTGGACTCATTATCTTTTCTCTTACAGTATATTCTAGTTCAACAAGGGATAGATTTATTTCTTGTTAGTTTTTATTTAAAGCATCACATTAGTAATCTATGAAACCAGTCATTTTCTGATCTCCAAGTCCAGGAGCAGTTGCATTAAGAACTGGCGTAGTGGTCGCTTAATGGTTAAGACATTACACTAATACCAGAAAGACTGACGTTCGATTCCCAGCTCCGCCAATCAAACACTTGAGCAAGGCCCTTAGCCCCCAATTGCTCAGTTGTACAAAAAGTGATAAAATGTAAGTTGCTCTGGAAAAGGTGTAATTGTACCTGAGAACACCACAGACTGGAAAGCCTTTAGGATTTCGCTAAGAATTATGAAAACAGCATGGTTTAGAGAATAAATAGTCTAATGTGGGAGAATTCTAATCCAACTGTGAATTCAAAATAAGGGTCATTTTTATTTGCTTTAGGGTTTTAAAGAATAAAATTGCCATCCAAAAGATAGCCTAATCGATGTTTTTTTCCCCACACAGGGAAAAGGAAATTATACCACAGGTCTGCTTTGACTTACCACTGTTCAGGCTCTCGACACGAAGTGGCAGTCCAGACTGGGCTATTGCAATGAGCTTCAATGCAATGTAGAACTGACTCCGACCGAAGTGGCCAAGACGGGTCGCACCACACAGTTCCGTAATCTGAAACAATAAAAGGAGGTCAGAAATTGTGTTACAATATTTTAACCATTAATAAAATTCTTACTGTGAGTAAGCAACTCTGCAAGCTGACTAAGACTAGGAGATAACGTGTTTATTAATTCCAACAGATTTTAAAGGCAAAAAGTGCACATGTAAATCTAATTCTACCCATCTACAATCATTAAGCTGAAAAGTGAAAACACATTAAACACAAGTTTGTATACAACTTTGGCAAGAATTCATGTTCAGTTTAGTTTACTTGAGCTACTTCTGTGAAAACAGTGACAAACAGAAACAGCCCAGGTCATATCAAAATATAATATTAAAATATTAAAGTATGTTTACATTACACAATTTACCAAACAATTTAACACCTTTGACAGAGGAGTTAACAACACATTCTTTTATTAACAAAAGGGAACTTTAATGCTATATTTCCTGATTTAACTGAACATCTGATGGATAACTAAGTATATGCCTGAATCGGATTTTAAATGTAATAAAATGTGGAAAAAAAGGAAGAGATTCTCTATTTAACACAGTTTCCTGATAACTCTCTCCCCTTTAAACATGTTTTAGATTTGATTCTTGTTCTAACACACCCACTAAAACCCAGAAATACACTGCTAATTAGGTGATTAGTTAAAGTGGGTGTGTTACTGCAGGGAAAAATACGTGGACTTGCAGGACCAGAGCTATTAATCTGTGCTTTAGGACAGTGTGTGTTGTGTTATTCAACATTGTCAGTGGATAAGATTGTAGTTGATGCAGACTTTCAATTGACTCTGTTAAGACTGTAGGAACTTTTTTCAATAATAGCAGGTTTACATAAATTAAACAACTAAGGTTGTTATTATGAACAATTATTATGAATCATTAAGACTTTCGGTCAAAGAAAGTTTCTTCCTTTTAAAACCACTGATTGAAGGGTACAGTATACTCTTTTGTACCGATTCACTGTTGTTTTTTAAAGATCCTTTAGAGTATGAATTAATATAACTCAAGTAGTGATGCAAGAGAAGGTCTCAGGGTAGCACTGCAGCATATAAGAGAAACGGACATTGCGAGATGACTTGAATAGATGGTGACTGTAAATATTTTTGAATACTTGGGATAAAATATAATAGACAGATTAATACAATACAACAAATAAAATAAGCAGTGTCTAACTTTTGTTGGTGATTTAGATAAAGAGTTTAAATCAAATTGTCTAGTCTTCACCGTATAAATTAAATACAATTCATTTTGTCAAAGCTACAAAATTTGGTGATTGTTGCCACAGTAAAACAAAGTGAAAAAAAACAAACTTGATGATTAAGGCCGCAATTAATCCACAACTCACGTGTGTTCTAAACTGTGGTGGAATCCAATAAATAATCCTGCCTCGACATTGCACATCCTGTTATGTGACTATATCAGATATACACATTGCGATATTTATATTGAAACAATTATGTGCAGTCCTATTGCATAGGAAGACTTTAATTTCTGACAAGGATGTCTTTGAGAATATACAAGCATTTACTTTGATTCCTGAGCCCATTCCAGCTCAGGAATCAAACCCACAATATTCTTATAAACAGTCTAACAAGCCTTGCTTCCTAAACATGTTTAAAAGGATTTTAGTCTTATTGTGGTCAAAAGTGAAAAGCGAGCTTACATCACCATACAAAACTTTAAACTGTACCCTTGCTGTTTTTGGAGAAATCAGTGCCACAGAAACTATCAGAGTCAATATTATATAAAAATCTCAATATTGAAGCAAGTTTACATTAAGCAGTTTGTCAGATAAGACAATATAAAGCACTTGAACAAAAAATGCTTTTTATTTAAATTGATATAGAGTCAGTTGCATATAGAGTCATGGCGAACCAAGCCCGGATAAATGGGAAGGGTTGCGTTAGGAAGGGCATCCAGCGTAAAACTGCGCCAAAGAAGAAGGATGAGCATAGGGTGACGTATAAGAGTGGAAGAAGTTGCACATAGGTGGACTATATTTTGTGCAGGAGAGGTAACCTGAA
>JAOTRA010000006.1:5644615-5664055 GCA_026260255.1 Pseudolaguvia tuberculata | reverse complement strand
GAGAGGTGTAGAAGGGAGGAGGTGGGAGATTGGGAGGTGAGAGGTATAGAAGGGAGGAGGGGGGAGATTGGGGAAAACGGGTCCGCAGGAAAAAGTCTACGGCGAGTCTACGGGTTCTGGCCTTTAGGGTTCTGACTGTAGCAAAGTCTCAGCTCTTTCCAGTTCTTCCCTTGTTAATGAGTTCACAAAGCCTCCTAAGGAAGACCCAGAGAGGCCAGCCAGCAGTTTGTGGAGGAGGGGGCTTAAGGAATTGGAAGGGGAAGAAGAGAAAATAGGAGTTTAAAAGAAAAAGAGCTTGCGGTTTCCAACTCCCTATCCGTGTTGAGTCATGGGTAGCGCAGCAGACCAAGGGCAATAAGTCTTGGACTACAGGTCCATGTGAATAATTTAGGGCTGTTTTCCTGGACGCGGATTAATTCTAGTCCGTGGATTGAGTTATACTGTCAGTAAGGAATCCTCGTAGAAAACATTTATCAGTTTTGTACGAGTCTTGCTTTAGAATTAGTGTGGTCTAGACAAGTAAGGCCATTGAACTGGAATAAACCATCTGCACCTTTCCTCTCCCCTCCCGCTCTTTCAGTGAAACTGGACATTCCTTTTTCGGCTAAATACTTTATACAGATTTCAGGCAAAGAGTTCAATTCCAATTACTTTATTTGTTCTATAGAAGTATGCTTATAAGTCAGCACTAATCTATCCCCCATGCACACTTCCTCTTCGAGTTCCACTGCTGACAGCCATGGACCATTCATATGGTAAGTTCTCCAGTTTTACTTCAGCAGCCCCGAGGATAAAGGAATCATTAAATGCATCCCAACCTCCTGAACTGGCCTGCAGCGCTCACTTACTGGCCCTATACAAATTGCACAAAGAGAAGTATTCCACAAACTAGCCGAGGATCCCTCCCCCAGTGCCACGAGAGATGCAACAGGCTTTCCCAAACACAGGACAACTAAGAGTCCTCTCCTCAGGCCTCTCCTCTTTTACCTCCTCCATCCCTCCCCTCCCCTTTCCCTCATTCTTTCGAAGAAAAAGCTTCCAAAAAAGCTCTCTTTTCACTAGCTATCTTTTGGAAGAGCAGGCCGAGTTCCTCTTTTAAAAGATACTCAAATCTTTGTTTTAATCTTATTGTGCACCGAGTAGAGGGGGGGGGGGGGGGGTCCTTCTTTTCCTCACCTCTCGCTCCTTGCAGCTGATTTCCATCGGTGCAGCCCAGCTATTTAAGTGAGCATTGTGTGGGCTGACCTATGAAAAATTCAGGGGACACGAGGAAGGGCCCTTGCCAGCATCCCACCACTGACCGGCTCCTCAGGGATCAGCAGGCTTTGGGCAGCCAGTGGCATTTGCACACCAAGGAAGGAAAGGAAAGAGTGAGGTGCCCCTCCTCCTCCTCCTCCTTCTCATCTATTCTCCCTCTTCCCAGCGATCCTCACCATGGCACGGACATGATTAGAGGAACCCACTCTTGGGCCAAATGAATAGACAGACTGTCAGCTCACTCAACGGCCTAGAACTTTGGAGCCACTTGGGCCGCATATTAACATGTATGTAAAGAGCAAACCACCACACGGTCACACTTGGTCAAACATACACACGCACAAAAGAATGGAAAAGCGATTTGCTCCTAAAACAAACACACATATTCCAGGCTTACGGTGGAGGCAAGAGTTGGGAGGTTTGGCCAATATGGTTTTGTTCCAATAAATAGTTTTTTCAAAGGCAAACACACAAGCATAAGAGAAAACAGTAAATATATAATATAAGGTTAAATATGAGGCATTCCACAGACACGCCTCAGAGTGGACTGGATCATATATACACAAGCTAATTACTTCAGCATGGTATACATAAACACACAAAGTTTTGCAAGACTTGTAACATTGCAAATTTTCGTTAGAGCAAACAGCATCATAAACAGCTGCAAATGAGTCCCCTGCTGACAATATGAACTAGCAAAGGGCTGAAATTTGCAGCCATTTCTGAATGGGAAAGTGTCTCGCTGTAGCCCCGGCAAATTGGAAAAACAAGTGCAAGAATGTCTGGAGGCAGCCAAGGAAAATGCACCTTCGGCCTAGCTGTGCTAGGACATTTTTCAGACTGCTTTTCCTGTTAAAGATTCCGTCTCTTAGACTGTGCGTCACCCTTGGGAGCAAGAGGACACCGTAGCGTTAACTCTTTCTGAGCTGAACCCACGTCCGGATTCCTGACTCAGCCTAAACGCAAAAAAAAATAAAATAAAATGACAAAGTGATTAAACAAAGATGAAACAGTGGTACATTTAACAGCAGAGCAGTTTTGTGTTGGAAAGTATAGAGATCAGTTTCTCTTATTTTTATATTTATTTACATAAATAATAAATAGCCAGGTGTTGCGACCATGCGGCTTCCCTTCCAACAGCGTAAAATAGGAACGTCACTACAGTGGTTGGGACAAATGCTGCCCTAGTCAGTCATACGCATAGTATCCATTTATTTTGGACGCACGACATCCGCCATGTTGACATTGTCAGTTAGGTTCCGTGAGCAACGAGTAATATTTTTCTTTGGTGTGTATTATATGCATACTTTAATATCTGGATAAAAGTAGTAGGTCAGCCAGGAACTTTTCACGCACTGTATGTTGCAGTATTAAGGGGGTGGGGCGCGGTGGCGGAATGGGGGCTATTTGGGGCTTTAGTTTCAAAAAGTCGAGATCCTCTGGTTTAAATCAAGCGCCTATAATTAGAAGCACATGCAGAAGTTTTGAAAAGCCTTGCATCATCTCACGTTCAGTTGAAACAGACAGTCAACGGTTTGCACAATTATCTTAACATCCTACCATACTTAACATATATACACACACACACACACACACACACACACACAGTGTACATGCATATAACTAAGAACCGTATGTATACATGTTCATCTCATGAGCTGTAAATCAGCGGTTAAAGGCAAACGTCGGGGCCCCTGAGCAAGACTCCTACCCCTCCTCAGTTCTATCAGTGAGATAAACGTTAGTGTTGTATATGTAGAGTGTCTGATGAATGCCAGAAATGTAATGTAATGTAGAAACGCACATAAAAGTTCACAGGCATCACTGAAAATATCCCTGGACTTAACTAAATACACCCCCCTCCCCCTCCCCCCTCCAATCTCTCTTGGTCTGTCCTCTTCACAGTTGTTTCCAAAACTATTTTCCCACTGTTTAAGATTAGTTCAGCATAAACACCAAGCTACTATTTCTCAGGAAGACCTACAAGCAAAAAAAAAATAAATCCATCCTCTAAAATAAATCAATAAATCAATCAATCAATCCAATTTTTCTTTGGTTCAGCGAAAAATGAGGAGAACTAACGAATGCACTGAGTTTGTTTTATATTGATGAGTGTCAGGTGCAGAAAACAATGATTTACAACATATTTCTCAATTCATCCGTATAATACAGTTGCTATACAGTTTTATTTACATTTCCTATACATTCTACAAGAAAAAAAAAAACCCAAAACGTTTTAGCTTTGTAAATATTGCAGGAAAAAGCTCTTGGCTTTTTTTTTTTCTGGTTTCATTATAATGCCAAGCACTTTTCATTTTAAAAAGCCACTCCTGTCCGTTCACATGCTGAAAATCCACATGAACGTTATGGTCCCCCCCCCCTTTCCTTCCTTCACCAATCAACAAAAAAAAAAAAGAAAGAAAAGAAAAAGAATAAGAAGACATGATTAAAAAGCAAAGTAAAATTCACAAAAAAAAAAAAAACCCCACGATCTTAAAACCATAAGCATGGAGAGAGAGAGAGAGGTAGCGCATGGAAAACACTGGGGTGTCAAACACCAATAAACTGGTTAAAGATCTTTTGAATGACCAGAAGGACACCCATTTTCTTAAAAGGACAAGTCTTTTGTCAGTGGCTATTGTCCCCACGTGAATAGGCTGCCAAGTCTGGCCAAACATATTCAGCACCAGTTAGGTTAAAAGCAGGGAGAAGCTCAGTATGTCAATGAAGGCCGAGTAAAGGGGAAAACCCAAATAGAGAAGAGTATCGGCTTGAAACAATGGCATTCCGACACTGGCCAGGCCGCCACAAAGGGATGAGCTCAGCCTACATATCAGATTTCCAAAAGCAGGAGGGAGAGAAGGGAACCCCCACTGGCCTTTCAAAGTCAAAAGGTTGACCCACCACAGTCAGAAAAAGCCAGGACCATGGAGAAAAGTGAACTGCCAGCCGGTTTTTTTTTTTTTTTAACACAATACTAAAAGTGGTTCTTCTCCTGTGAATAGTTTTTGTTGCAACTCTAAAACAGCAGAAGGAGGGACAAGAAACAGACATCTGATATCACAGCCAAGTTTCCATCTGTGATGGATGAAATGTGGGAAATATATCTATCTATGTTTATTTTTTTTTTTTTTATGTCCATCGCTTATGATAAAGAAAAAAAAAAAACGAACGATCTAATGGATCAAATAAATAAAAGGAAAGAAATAGTGTTCCAGCAAAAGTTGGTCTGAGGTGAAACAGTCAGAACTGCCCGTATACTCAGTGAACAGAAACGTGAAACACACACACACACACACACACACACACACACACACACACAGCTCAAAAAAAAATTATAACACAATAAAATGAGGTATTCAAAAACGACAAAGGAGGCGAAAAGGATTTAATAAAAAAAAAAATGATTTCTTTAAAGCGATTCGTCCACCATGTCCAAGAGTCCCATGTTCTCGTCTTTCCTTAATCACCGTCTTCACTTTTAACGTTGGAGCTTCCAGTAGAGATTCAGAGTGTGTGGCCTTCTAGCAGCATTGAACACATACTGTGAGATGGCGGTGGCCTCACTGTTCCTAATGAAGACATTATCCAATTAAAAAAAAAAAAAGAAAAAAAAGAAAGAAAGGACCAAAGACTAACCACCACAGTGATCTGTCAGGTAGAAACAGGCAGGAAGGGGACCCCCCACTCCCTAGTGTTTGAATGTGAATATCTGGTGCTCCAGGAGAGCTTAAGTCGAGTCCTTCATCCCTCAGTCACCCTGTGCAGTCCTAGGCTCCTTTAGGTCTTCTTAAAACCGCACCTGGTGTGTGTGTGTGTGTGTGTGAGAGAGAGAGAGTGAGAGAGAGTGAGAGAGAGCACAATTACAGTCTCACCGCTTACAATTCCTTATATATATTTATTTTCTCTTTGGAAATTGGTTTCCTTTCAATCAATCTATAACCGTTACCTTTTTGGTGACTCAGGAAGGAGCCACTGAGGGATATCCGATGAGTGATCCTACCCGTGCCCTTAGGAAAAACACAGATACGGAGAGAGAGAGAGAGAGAGAGAGAGAGAGAGAGAGAGAGAGAGTGAGCTCAATTACAATCATATCCTATAATAATAATAATAATAATAATAATAATAATCATCCGAAATAAATTCCTGAAGCAAAGCCACTGAGATTTGATTACTCCAGTCTTGGAGTGTCTACCTGTCACCGTTGCCTCCTTTCAACCAAAGCTGCAAACACCTGCCAGCTGAATTGTGGGAGTCTTGTAGGCGCCTCCCCAATCGAGTTTGGCATTCACGCTCACTTTTACATTAACGACTCCCCCATCGAACCCGTTTTTATATACTGTTATATGGTTCGAATTTCTAACGACAAATTTGAAGGAAGCTGCGTTAAAAATATGCGACAGGCTGAGTGGGAAGTGAAGCTGAGGGATATGAAAGGACTTTTCACGCTGCCTGAAATGCACTGAGGGAGTCTCACACATCTGAGGCCTGGGGCCATACAGGGCCTGCCTTCATGAGCTCAAGGGCTAGAAAAGGGAGGGAAGGAAGAAAAAAACATGGGGGAGAAGAGGACTGGGAAACTCAGGCCAGCTGAGGGGCCCAGCATGGATGGCTTGCCGCTGTCTGGATGGTTAACTGCTCCATCTGGCTCGCAAACACGCTCTCTTTGGCCAGCTTCGCTACAGGCACTAAACCTCCGCATATGGACCAGCAACAGCAACACCCTTCTGCTCCATATACTCGTAGTCAACTTCTCTGATCTCAGAAACATATGATCACTTCATTGGGAGTCGAAATGGAAAAGCATGAAAAAGATCAACTAAACTTCCTAACGCTGCTACGTGCTAAAGCAGGCCTATAGAGAATTGGTCAGAAAAAAAATAAGGGTTTCGAGCCTAGTTACATCTTCCAGAAAGGGTCTATAAGAAGGTGGGTGTTGCAGGGAGGAAACCCGTATAAATCAAAGAAAAACCGTCGGATTCCTTGATGCATTTGTACGAGCATAGACCTCCCTTTTGGCAAAACCCTTGGGAAAAATGCCAAGACAAGATCCTCATTTTTCCTTATGTTTCGAACGGAAAAAAAGAAGTGTATACCAGAGGAGCTTTGGACAGGAGAGAAAAAAGAGGGAGAGGGAAGGGGAGGGGGGAGGGGGGGGGGTCAGGCACCTTAATTCATTCTGATAGACAAACACTCCCATAAAAGGTATGCTACGGTAAATCAGGCTTAAGCGTACGTAGGGTGGATTCCTACTTGAAGAAGTGTTACTGTGAATTTCAGTGTGTATGATGTGGATCCAGATGTTCGAGGCAGAGAGAATCATAAGCAGCACCAGTTTTAATTAGTTCTCCCTTCATTAGCACATACTGATTATCTCCACTCGTCAAAAGGCGTCAAACAATCGTGTGTGTGTGTGTGTGTGTGTGTGTGTGAGACACATTTTTCAGATTTTCGACCTGAACAGAAACAGTGTTACGGAGGAGATATGAAAAAAAAAACAAAAAAAAAAAAAAACAACTAACAAACACCCGAAGATAGATGAAGAGATAAATCAATCAATCCTGTATCTTTATCCAAATAAACGGCAAATAAAGCCGTCAATAATCCCCCAATTAATCTATTTATAGTAAGAAACGGGTTAGACATTTAAATGTATAATTTTAAAAATTGTTGATGTTCGATTCATTTTTTTTATATTTGAAAAACACGGAGTTACTTTTGCTGTTTCATTTGTTTATTCTAATAATAAATCCTAAAAGGCTGACAGATATTAATAACATCATTTCTATAATAATCCCAACTACACTTTATTTCCTGTTGTTAATGAGTCTCACCAGTGGTCCATCCATTGAATAATAAAAATGATAACCTTGCATTATTATCAGTTAATAAATACAAATGAGAAAAATCCTGAATTATTTCGTAGTTACGCATATTTTCACTCCTTTTTTTGTTAGTTTTCTTTCTATAGTCAGAGCCGCAGATCTGTTGGGATTAACAAATGTGACTGATTTAAATATCACACCTGACAATCTCTGCTGTCTAGCCTGTGTATTTAAAACACACACACACACACACACACACACACATACACACGCACAGAGTTGAAAAGAAAAAAAACAAAGATGTAACATTTCCTTTTAATATCAGCCACATAAAACATTAACAAAAATAATTGACGATGTTCAATAAAACATTGATCAGGTTTTTGTTTTATTGCTAAAGCTGATTTCCTAAATGTCTATGTCTCTCTCTCTCTCTCTCTCTCTCTCTCTCTCTCAATATATTCATAGCATAGTGTTATTCCCAAAATTATCACATTAAATTGATATATTTTATTATAACAGTGTTTATTCAATTAAAGTTGAAAAAAAAAAAGGACAAACAAAAATAAAGGCATCTTCCGAATGGCACCGTTTGTGGTTCTCTTGATAGAACTGGCTAATCGCTACTTCATTCTCCTGGACGTTAAATTTTCATCGTCGCGGCTATTGACTATCGTATCTCTACCACAATGTTATAGTCACATGACGAGCGACATGAACAGAGCCCAATATAAATCAGACAAGTGTTGTGTAAAGAACTGCTATAATGCATCACAGAAGAAAGGGAAGAAGGGGGGGGGGGGTTTGTTTAAAAAAAAAGAAAAAAAAGAAAAGGAAACATGCCAAAAAAAAAAGGAAAATAAAAAGCATACAAAATATTTTCCGCTCACTGAAACTGAACTGAGCTTTTCAAAGCCGTTTAATAAAATATCTATAATTTACAGAGCCGGGGAAATGCGAAAAGCATGGAGTTTAATACACACTATCTGCTTCGTTAGGCCGAGTTTCATTAGATAAATAGAACGTAAAATAATTACAATAATAATCAACACCCGCTGCCGAAGCACTAAAATTAGCTGTCTATTATTGAATTTTTTCCATCCTTAAATACCTTAAAGCATTTATTATAAAACTGACAGACAGACTTTATTTTATTTATACTATTCTTATTGGCCAGAAATACACTGTTACTAGAGACAAATTATTTTATTAGAAAAACTATCATTAATTATCCACAAACATAATAATTATAACTAACTTTATTTCATCAAGGGTGGGGTGGGAGGGTTTTCCTCAAGATTAGCCAATTTTATTGTATTTTTTTTTTTTTTTTTTACATTAGAGTTAATTTATAAAAACATTATAATAATTGTATACATTTCAATTTTTATAGGCATGAGAAACGTCCTGTAACGTTTTACTAAGCATGGATTTTATTTCAAACGTGTCCTGCACCTTTCTCTCATCACAAATTGCCCATTTGGCCGCACATTGCTGCCTTCCAGCAAGAACTGGAGCCCATTTTCGTCTTTACATGCTGGGTCTGTCAACACCAGACAGAGTGTAGCAAAGTGTGCTAATTAAAGCCTATTTCTCTGAGAAAGATTAGCTGTAAACCCCTAGAGGTTAAGCTACCTTAAGTTGTTCATTATCCAGCCATTAAGTCATCACAGTAAATTCAACAGTCCATAAAACCACCAATTCATCATGCTCTCACTGTGAGTCGATTGTGTTTACCTTCTTTGTTGTCACTCTGGCCTCTTGCTCTGTCCCAGAATCCCATGCACTTGCCATTCCTAGAGTCCTCTATCAGAGCCTTGTTGCTAGGGCCATACCAGGTGGCACGCTGCTCTGTCATGAGAGTGTCAAGGTCAATGGTATTCACGGTGCCCTTGCCAGGCTCTGGGCTGCAGCTTGTCATGGCACAGTCTCCGTTAAGTCCAGACTGGCAGTCTGACTTTTTGCCATTTTTTCCTGCAAGTGGCTGATCCTCAGAGATGCTAAACTGCTGCCTCTGCAGCTGGATTTGAGCCTGAAGAATCTCTAGCGGATGCACCTCGTCCTGGGCCGAACTGTCCAGGGGTGTCCTCACCTGTTCCATGCAGGGTGTGTCAGGATAGCCGCTCCTATTGTCCGAAGTGCACTTCACGCCTGTTCTGTTGGTTCTAACATCCTCGCTCCCATAATTAGGGCTAGCGTCGTCCAGATAATCCATACAGGGTGACACGCCGTCAGATTTACCCATGCTTTGAATACCACTGTCCACCGAGGTTGTAAGGTCAGGCTTTCCAAACGAAGGCGAGACCATGACGCTTTCAGGTGTCCTGCCTTGGCCTTCAGCACCCGCACTCAAAGAGGATGCTTGCTGGCCTGGACTGACAACAGCATTGTTACTACACGACGGGGAGAAATTTCCCGGACTTATATGTCCACTGTCCCGTCTTCTCTTCCCTCTGCCGCGGCCACCGCTTATTACTCCTTTGCCTTCATTGCCAGAATCCACCGTGTTGTCTGGAGAGAGGGTGGCAGCTTCCCTTTTTGCCATCTGGCCCAGAGCACTCTGACCTGCTGCTGCATTGTTGTTATTCCCAGAGCACGGTGTCTGACTATTCTGAGAAGAACTGCACTGGAAATACTCTGCTCCGGGGCCACAAGCCCCGACACCGCCACTGCTATTTATGTCCTTCTCCACCTGACCTGGTTTGCGTTTGGCCTCAATTTGGCTCTTCTTATTAAAAGTCACATTGAGGTTTGGGGCCCCCAGACTGGCAATCATATTCTGGCAGGCAGTGGAAAGAGCTGCCAGACAGCTTTGGCCAAACACACTGTCTTTTGTACTTGCTTTGTTTAAATTCCCCAAAGAGAGGGCCCCAAGCTTATTGACTGACAGGTGCTGGCTAGAGATGTATTCAGGATGGGAGGGATAGTTCCCTGGTGAGGAGTTGAAATTGGGAGGATTGCTTTGAGGGGTTCCCTGTTGATTTGGGCCCCCAGGAGGAAAACTGTGCTGACGTCTTATAGCTGTACCTCCAAACTCGCCCTGTCTCCGGTTCATGGGTGCATTTGACGACATTGTTCCTTCTTCAGACGTCGGTACCTGCAAAGAGTTGTTTATGCCATTTTCAAACTGATTTTGTGGCCCCGGTGAACTTAAAGACTGCATCTCTACATTTGTGACTCCAGATCTAAAAATATCATGTCCGTTTTGTGACTGCTCCATTCCGTGAATGTTAGTTTCCCTACACTGCTGATGCGGGTCAGAAAACCAGGGGTTTTCATGAGGTAGGTGGTGGTTCTGAGTATCAAAGTTTCCATGAAAATTATGCTTCTTGTCGAAATTTAAATGAGACATGCCACCCATCGGTCCCCTGTGAACCATGCTGTTCTGTGTAACATCCCCGTGTTGACTCATAGGCTGCAGGTCCGCTTGCCTCATTCTCTGCTGCTGGTTTCTAGATGCCATTTGTTTTATCATCATGGCTGCGTTTTGCTGGCGAGCCAGTGGCTGCTGTTGATGTGAGCCACAGCTCAGCGGTGGGGGGCCTGATTGAAAACCATCCGTCATGTGAGTTGTGAATTCCCCCATGGGAGTTGGAAAGGAGGAGGGGGAGAGGTGGTTCTCAAGGCCCGGACGATTATGTAAGCCACTTCTCAGGGGGCGACAGCTCTCCCCAGCAGGGCCATTTGGGGCATCAAACCGTGGCCTCTTGGCCATATTTAAATAGGGGAAAGAGTTGAGATGCTGTTGGTGGGGTGGTTGAGGTCCAAATTGGGGATTAAACATGGGCTCCCCAAAAGGATGCATATTGTGGTTATTTAACCTGTGTATGGGATGATCCAGCTGACCATGGAGCACTACATTGTTATTTTGCATGTCAGGATTATTTGGGACGAATTCTGGCGACTGGTACAAACGGGGCAGAACCGGGGAGCCAGGATTCTGTCTGGCCATGGGTCCTGTTCTTTGTTGGGCCAAGAGGTGATGTCTAGGATTGACCCCAGGTTCCAATTTGCCCCTGCTCCCAAACCTTTCTGAATATGCATTTTGCTGAGGTAGCTGCTGATCGACTTTAGAACCGCCAATCATAGGAGCTCGTGAGCCGCTTTGATTAAAGGTGGGAAAATTTCCTCCCCCCATCTGATTCCCGGCTTCACAATAGGACAATTTAGGTTCAGTGGAGTCAGACGTAGAAAATCCAGCCATATCAAAATGTCCAGAGATAGGATCGCATGGGTAACAGTACTGAGACCCGCCTACCCTTCCCTGTGGGAAAAGTCTATAGTGCTCCAGTCTGTTGCTTTCAGGAGAGGAGGATGGGAGACCGTGAAAGGATGCGGCCCGATTGGGCGACTGATCTAGCGGCAAACATGGGGCCGGAACGGCGTGATTACCATTAGGATGGCCGTGGAGCTGATAATCAGGCATGCTGGCTAGTCGTTGCTGCTGCGAGAGACATTCTCGCGTTTGAGCTTCTGTGAAATGATTAAATTCTGACTCAAACATGTGCTGGTGGCCTGCGTTGCTGCCACTGAAGCCAATGTGTCTGTCCCCGTGCAGGCAGGAGGTGACCCCATCCTGGTAGGGGTGTGAAGGCTGGTCAGGATTAAGCTGTTGGTTGTTGAAAGGCAGCGGCATATGGAGCTGCTGCTGCTGCTGTAGTCCGATATTGAGCATATCTCCATGACTGTGAGGCTGGAATCCATACTGGTCTCTACCCGACGTGAAGCCCAGACCCTGCATCGGAGGTTCGTTCAAGGGACCCAGTACTGGTTCTACACCTACTGACGGTGCTTTCATGTCAAATCCAGAACTGTTATAGTTAGTGTTCATTGTTACTGTGCACAATGTGTGTGCAATTACTGTTCATAAAGTCCACAAGCACAAAGAATTATTTATGAAATCAGTGGATAAAATCCAAGACCATCACACAGCCCATTTTCTGTACTCCAAAAGGTTCCCTTTTTTTTGTTTAGTATTAATTTCTTCTTTTCCCACCAGGTCCATGCTGTTAACAGGTAAAAAGGAGAAGGGAAAACAACAACAACAACAACAACAACAATAAGTCTCAACAGATCAAGCAATAAATTATAAAACAATATTAATAATCTCTCTCTATATACTGATAATGATTAAAGGAGAAGGATGTGAGGTTAAGTTGTAAGTACCTCCGGAGCCCCAAACAGAGGGCAGTCGTCGTAAAATCGACGTAGAGAGAAAAACTTTGGTCGTTTTGTTGATGAGATGGAAACACACATGAGGTTAAAAACCAAAGTCTGCAAAACGCACATGATCCTAAAAGCTTCACTAACACGACTTTGTCATGAACGAGGCTGCAGGCAGCGGCAGCCACACCGGCGCAGCGCAAAGCAGCAGCAGCAGCGGCAGCAGCACACGCGCCGGAAAGGTTGCAAAATCTGGAAGAGCAGCTTTACTCCGCCATCTTTGTCAATTTCACCATAAACATTAAGAGACAAACTTGTTCATGGAAGAAGAAGAAACGGAGGAGTCCGTGCGCGCGTCTCTCTCGTCTGCAGACTGAATATCCGGAATCCGGCGGCAGATCGTCACTGGCTGAAACGTAACGGAGCAGCGGAGGAGGCGGCGGCGGACAGCTGAGCGGTGCAACTCCCGCTTACGCGCGTGCTAGAGCAGCGACCCGGCGTGCTGTAAACCCACCAGGCTTCTACCGGACGCACCGATCATCTTGATGATGTCCCGATTTTCTTTATGTGTTTACCTCTACTGTCGGCAACAAGTTTGACATTCCCTCATCTCTTCCAGCGCTGCAGCCTCACCAATACGGACGTGGCGTCCGTGCGCAGGGGCGGGACCTGTCCTAAACCACGCCCACACAGAATTAATTAGGCATCTTATACAATAATAATCAGAATAGATCTATTATTTCCACACACACACACACACACACACACCTCATAGCTTACCAAAAAGCAACAAAAACCAAATGTACATTTTTAAAAAAAACCCTCAATATTAAAGTTTACTAAATGTAAAGATTACAGAAATATTTATGTTTAAGTCTTTAGGCTACGTAATAATTGTGTTATTATAAACTTTCAGGTTAAACTGATAAAGAAAACAACTGCGTGTAAAAAAAAAAAAAAAAAAAAAAAGTGTTAAAGGCACACAGCGCCATCTAGTGAACACACACGCAAACACACACAAAACAAGAGGGAAACGTGGGAAAAAGACGTAGAAAATTTATTACATATTTAATTGCATTTATTTATTTATTTATTTTAAACCAAATTAAAAGAAAAAAAACTTTTTCCACCTGATCATAAAAAAAGACCTTGTGACGAAAATATGAGATCTTGGAGATCACATGTTTACAGTGAAGTGGTTGGTTCAACATCAAGTGTTCTGTATAAAGCTTTAGGAACACATACAGTGCAACTTACTCCTTCGAGCTGTATTTACAGGAGTTTCCTCATGGCTTCTACGGAAACACTCAAGAACACAAATAAACAGAATATGACCTAAAGAGTTTTCAGACCCAGTGCTGAGGTTGGTGGTCAAAACAAATAAAATAAGTCATAAAACATTCACAAGAGGAAAGTGAGTGACAACAGGTTAAAACATATACCTTTACATCATCAGGTCCATCGATAAACGTCTCCTTATAGATCTGTCTATCTATCATGGTGGTGGTGGATGTGAAGGGTGAGAGGGATTTGGGTATTAGGCACAACTTTGCTTTCTGAACGTAACCTTTATCAGACCTGATGCACACACACACACACACACAGTAAAGTGAAAATAAAATAATTTCCTACATTTAAAACCGTGTCGTGAAAGAATATCGATTCTGAAAGTCTTCAGAATAGAAAACAACTTTACACATACTATTTAAAGCACATTGTAGAGGAAAGTTTTTTCTTTTCTTTTTAAAGCCCTGGAAAGCCAGTTTAGTCTCAAGTGTGACCAGTGCAAGAAAGCTATCCACTGTGAGGACCTGTGTTTATTATTATTATTTTATTTTCTTTTAATGACAGATTTTACAGAAGAGTAAAAGAGCGAAGGCCATTTAAATGTCTAAATCTGAAGCGTGAAGCTTAAACAATGGTTTTTTCCCTCCTTATTTTAATTTTTAAGTGCAGTGAAAAATCTCAGACTTACGGTGGATTAAACATTTTATCCAGCACCATGAAATGCACAGACATTAGCAGCAGTAATAATAATAATAATAATAATAAATCACACTGGGAAGCTGAATTAAGGAAGGAATTGGTGCACCAATAAAAAGGCTTAAATCTAAATGTACATTCCGCTCAGCTGAAGACTGACGTACCTCTAAGGGTAGAAAGACCTCCAGTCAGATTGGGGCAGAGTGGGGGTGGGTGGGTTTACAAATCAAAACAAAAAACACCTGCTCAGTCACAGCATTGCTAAACTCATGCAAAGCCACTAACCAAAGAGGTTCTGTGTGTGTGTGTGTGTGTGTTTTCACCCAGAGTGACAGAATGATTGATGGCGAATGGTGACAGAGTGTGCTGGCTTTTCGAGCGTCTGACTACTCCCATCAAGCAATAAGTATAATATTTTCTAGCGCAAGCAAAACAGGAAAGACAAAGATAATATAATAATGCACTAAATGTCACACTAAAAATAGTCCTGATTATTACCATGAAAAGTATAAACAGAGAAACATCAACTCGGCTGACCAAAGTGCGTAAGAAGGAGGGGTGTAAACGTAGAGTTTAAATAGAAAGACAGCACAGCAAAGGAAAGGAAGAAGGAAAAACTAAACCTGGGATTTAAGAGCTACAGTTAACATTGGGACAAAACGGTTAAAAATTGGTCCATCAAATTTAAAGGAAACCTTAATTCTTTCTAAAATAATCCAAATCGTGTTTATATCCTAAAGCAGAAGCTCTACCCTTGTCCAATAGAGCTGTTCTAGACGAGTGTGAGAGTTCCAGAGTCAGTGTGAGGCTGGTTTGATGTGATGAAGTGACTACAGTACTACAGATGGGTTAGGACGTTCCCATTCATGGCGTGGAGAACCGGAACATCTCGGATTGTGTGTCGCATGGTTATTCCTTGGTCGCCGGTTTGCAGCAGGGTTCGTTAGTTTTGCTTCATTGTTCATGAGCAGCACTGGTGCCTCGGATCTGACCGGATTTACGGAGCTGAAACAGACATGGGAGGGGCAGAATGACTGACGGCCAACAATTTATTTGGTTAAACTTCCTTGTGCATGTAATCATCTGCTATTTCAGCAACTGTACCAGTTAACGAGCCCAAAGAAAAACATTACACATGATGATCAAGATTTCACACAGGAAACATGTTAATTAAAAAGGCAGGAAATAAAGGTTAGTAATTGACACCAAGTGACGGCTTCGAAGACTGTGAAAGACTGTAGGGGGGAAAAGCCGATGCGATAGATCATTTTTCTGCGATATTTATAACAATATGGGGAAAAAAAAGCTCAGTATGAAAATAATTGATTATGATAAAAGATTATAAAGGCTCGTAGACGGGTTGTATCTGCATAAAATAAAATACACAAGTTACAGAAAACATTTGAGAATTTGAGTGATTAATTATTAAAGAAATAATTGAGATGATGACAAAGTTTTGCTTGATTTTGGGGGTAAAAAATATTTAAACATTAAAAAACCAACTCAAACCATTTTATAATTCTATTTCTGGCTTTGTGTGGTACTCAAACTGTAAATATATTAGAAATAAAAAGTATTTAAGGAAATGCATATTTTTGTTGGGGGTGCACAAATTAATTCATTTCCTCTGCAGTTGCATTCTGGGTCATTAACATACGTTGCGTTGGTTGCTCCCCCATGTGGCAAATATAAATATGCAATAATTGCAGTTGGTTTGAAAAAATTGCAATCTAGCGATTATTTCGTAATTGTGACCACTTTACTTTTCACTTGATTATTAAACTTTGCAATTAGCCAAACTTTAATGCAGGTCAAAATAATATAAACATGACATTCTCAACAACTCGTAATGTAACTAATGCAGAAATGCTCATACAGCCCTAAATTACCGACAGATCAACTAGTGCACTAGATCATAAGAAAATAAGAGTTTTCTGTTTAGTCTAGCAGATCTGAGGACAGGACGTGACCTCCAAACTAAATACAAGGGAAACATTTGGTTACAGTTTAACTGTGGTTAAAAATTAAAAACTCATGAAACAAGAAAGTGAAAAAAAAAAAGAAAAAAAAAAGATTGTTAGTGTTCAAGCCACCATTAGCCTGCCTCCATTCTGGTTCAAAAGTGAACGTCATGCAAAATAAAGTGTTCTAATTGGTAGTTACGCTATTAAATGCTGTAATTCGCTGCACTAGTTGTTCTTGTTAAAGCTCCGATCAGTAGATGAGCTCAGAGTTTCTGACCTATCATGTTGGGCGGTACGGATTTTTCTGGTGCCTTGAAATAACTGGCGTCTTTAAGCTTTGTCGATCATTAGTCCCTACACCAAAGGTGTCAAACTCAAATACACAGTCGGGGCCAAAATTCTAAACTGGAACAAAGTTGCGGGCCAACATCGATATTGATTGGGAAAAAAAAAAAAAATCTTCCTTTAGATAAAACAATGAACCTTATGGACCCAAAAAAGTTTTACTTAAAAACTGAATATGGAAGAAGAAAAGTTTAATACTAAACAATACATAACATAGAACTTAAATATAACTTAATATTGCATACATGTAAAATTGAAATTCCATTTAAAAACACAATAATGGAATTTATTTCTTAATAAATTTGCATTCTTCTGAATTAAATTTGCTTCCCATCTGTCCAAAAATCTCAGATTTTCTGCCTTTCTTTTCGCCATTTTGGGAGGTGTAGCGCGTTGCTATTATGGGCGTTCATTGGTCCAGTCATGATTGACGCGCCAAAACACCAACCGAGCATCCTGGAATTTGCAATATTAGCGGTACATGCGCCATATAATACCGGCGGGCCAGCTCTAACAGTCATTTGGTTATGGATTCGCGGGCCAAATTTGGCCCACGGGCCAGCGTTTGACACCTTTGCCCTACACAATGCTTAAACAGCTAAGGGGGTCTCTATGGGTTCTGATCCCTGAACCTAAATGGAGACAGGGTTTGAAAACATGCAAGATCAACAAAGAACGAGTTAATGCAAGCGTCGAGAATGCAACGAACGGATAGCACGACTCCTGGCAAACTTACGGCTCTCATTCCACCTGTATGCCTATCGGATGACCAACCCCTAATCTTCAGCAGCTGTCGTGCCTCTTACTTTGCCTTTATGACGCATCTACATAAAAAATACAGAAGCTCATTAAACACACAGACAGACACCATACAGCCATGTTGCTTTAACACCCTTGCTGAGGTAAAGAGGGGGAAAAAAGGTTACAGAAGAGTGTAATTAACGGCTAGTCCTCAAATCGGCTTTGGAAAAGCAGCACTTGGAAGATCTGGGGTCTGGGAGACAAAGCCAAACTAAACTATCAGATTAAATATTAGGCCAAATCAGCACAGTTTAAACTTGGCAGAGGTTTAGTAGCCGAGAAACAAATTGTTCAGTGTTCAGGCTTTAGTACTTTGACTTCCAACTCCAGCATATTTGCCACGTTCACATGAGAGAGAGAGAGAGAGAGAGAGAGAGAGAGAGAAAACCCCCCTCCATTTTTAAAAGTTAAATGCGAACAGAATGAGACGAATGATACTGAAAGTTGACCATTTGAGAATCAATGTGGCCTATTAATTTTTGCAGACGACTGCTTAAGAGTTCAAGTCATACCAGACTACGCCTTGGGTCCTTGGAAGAGCGAGTATTGATCAAGATTTCCCAAGGAGTGGAAAGTTTGTGGTTTTCTTTGGCTGTGTGCTGAAAATGATCACAGAGTGCGTCAGGCTTTGGAGGGGCCGTACGGCCGGATCACATTTCTAACAGGCTGACAGAAAGAAGCCGGGCCAATTACCAGCCTTTTTTTGTACTGGGTCATGTTCAACAAAAACATACATAGAGAATATTATAGAGTGGCCAGTGGCAACCAGAAGAAAACAATACTAAGCAGATCTGCAAGTTCCAGTGTGCTTTTCTCATTAGGTTAAGAACGGTTGTGAAACTATGGAGGTGTTAAACACAACCATTATATACCAAGGTTTTGAATTTTGCAGAATTCACAATTTGTCGCATGTATTTGATTAAAATTCCAAACACTTATCCAGGCACTGCCGGGTTTAAGTTTCAGCCGTTGAATATAATTATTAATTACAGAGTTTAATTTTAGTCTAGTCTCGGATTTATGCTGCTTCTGGATAAAAATTACTTTTATATGTATAACAACCAAACTTGCCACCTTAACCATCAGGCCCAGATCCGCAGTTGGACGGGTTCTTGAAAGTGGTTGCAGTCGACAGAATTTTGTTGATGTTGAAACCATTTGGGAGCAACAACGTGGAAGTCACCCACATAAGTGTCTATACTCACGGAATGCGACAGCACATACTATCCTGACCAAATCCAAATGACGAAATCATTTAACCACTTTTAGTACTTGTGAAAACACTTTTCTACACACAGGCCTTTACCTCCTCCAGCTCCCTCTGTGTTTCAGCTTCCATCCTCCGGATGTCCTCCATGGTGAGCTCCACCCATCGGTCGATCCAGCAGAAGAGCTGTCGGTGAAAGTTGGTGAAGATTCTTTTCTCTTGCTGCAGACGAGAGCACAGAGAAAGATATTTGATCACAAATGACAAAAGTTATGGCTTTACATTTGTAAGGAACATGGTAGCTCAGTGGTTATATGTTGGACCACCGATTGGATAATTGTGGGATTTTCATTTCCCTGTTATTTCTGCTCTGCATTGTCTCACTACGTTTGCTGCATGGACAAACTAGTGCCTTATTAACACAAATTTAATCCATCAGTGGTGTTTAGCAGCATATGAATTTGTTTATGATCTATACAGTTATTTGGAGTTAACATGAGTTGAACTAATGGAGTGCTGGTGGAGTGAGCTCCGAGTATCAGAAAACCCCAATGCTTCAACAAAAATACTGCTCCAGGAAAAAATAAAAAAAATAAAAATCACACCTCTTTCCTTTGCTCACATACTCTGTTTGAAAGTAGGGTGCTATAGTTTGCCTCTTGGCTAGTGAAGTTTGAAATAATTGTGGTTAGATACAAAGACCACAATAATTGCGATAACTTTTGCTGATACTTCTTGCCTGCTACTGCTATGACCTTAAGCAATGTACTTAACTGGTAGTATAAGAAGAAATAGGCCATAAGGTAGCATTCAAACGAGTAACGTAAGACGTGCTTGGGCATGGGTCGTCTGTCAAATGTCAGAAATGCTTAAAACATGAAAATGCTGCCACCAA
>JAOTRA010000006.1:5626707-5644515 GCA_026260255.1 Pseudolaguvia tuberculata | reverse complement strand
CTCATACTTTTTAGGACATTTTTAGGCAGCTAAAAATTGACTGTTCATATTTACTTTGTGGATAAAGTGCTCCACTTTGCTTTGAAGACCCCACCATTTGAACTTCACGGTGACCAGTTTGTAGGCACACATACGTGGCGTGTCCGTCTTTGCACTGAGCTCTGCCTGTTGAGAAGAATATAAACTGCCATTATCCATCAAATACATGGTTTTTTAGAGATACAATTGGCCTTTATTGATGGACAGGTTAAGGATGACGCAGGGGAGAGAGGAAAATAAGACCGGGTTAGACTCAGGCTCTTGTCCTCCCTGGGCCTAATACATCATTTTTTTTTATAGTCAATCAAGTTAGACAATGAAGGAAAACAGTGAAATGAAAGCATGAACTTTCATAACAAACTAGTGGAAATGCAAGAAAGTTTCAGGAGGCATTTTTCCCCAATTATCATTAATCCAAAAAAAATTGGGAGGGACTGGTGACCCATGTTTTTTGTTCTATGTGTGCTGGAATAGGCTCCAGCAGACCCCCATGACCCCAAATAATCAACAACAACAAAAATCTTACGTCGCACCTTCCAGTTTGGTCCCAGAGGACCCCGTCCTGTCTTCTCAGAGTGAAAGATAGCAGGGTCTTCATCTGGCTTATAGTCCTGCAGGACACACCACAGCATTAGCTTTTAATGATAACAGCCAATAAAAGACACAAACAAACACACACACACCAGATCAAGCATATTGTTTACAGTAAAAATAAACTTTTATTTTATAACTTTTATTAGGGATGCAGTTAAATTTTCCACTTTTTATCTTAATCTTAAATATACCAAGCAAGAGAAATAGACACCTTTTTAATTTCCAAGGTCTGTACACCGTATACCTTGCACAGATGGTCACTAGGATTAACCCTGCCCTAAAACTGATCCACTTAAGTCATTAAAGATACAAAGCAAGAAGATACTGCGAGCATCCGAGATCGTGTCACCTGTAGTTTCTTGCCTTCGGTTTCCTCCGGATTATGCGTTTCCAATCAACTGAACTCTCCAGCGTGTCTGTCAGATGACTCGTATTTAATAGTCTGGCGATGTTTATTTATTTATTATTTTAACTTGCTGGCTGAAATTAGTTCCACAGCTTAAGTGTAAAGCTAAAGAAGGAATTGTTAAACTCAAACATGCCTTTGGTTGAAAGACATCATCCAAGCTTGGATTTTTTTTGTTTGTATTTTTAAGCTTCTATGCTTTCTTTGGATGAGAGTCAATTTCACAGTGACAGTCGGAGTCTGCTACTGATCCCATGTGTCTTTGAGTTTCATGTTACAGATGTTTGTTTTTTTATATAATCATCTGGGCTTGTTTACAGAAGCTATTCCCAAGACTCCTGTTGCACTGTACCATGTTGTGATGGTTTGAGACAGATACTGTGCGTACTAGTTTACTTTCTAAAAGACATTTAACATATTTGTGGACTTACTCCAGGCTCCACTTGTGATCTATCTGCTATGTCGATGTGAACCACCTCTACTGCCTTCCACGTCTCTGGGTCTAATCCATGTACCTAAACCCCCCCCCCCAAATAATAATAATAATATAAAAAAAAATAAAAAATACTGTCTTAATAACGAATGAAGAATAAATGTGCCTACGCTTTAAATCATTACTTACATTGTCAGTGAAGCCGATATCAGGCTTGTGCCACGTCTCAATTTTGATCATGAAATCATCTTTCATGTATTCATTCTGAGAAAGAGAAAAAAAAAAAGTTGATTTACATGCTGCGATGCATTATTCATTTCAGAACAGAACAGTGTAATAGGATGTACTCTAGAGTATAGAAGCGCACTTCACTATTAAATTTGTTGCGTGAACTCAGTAACTACTACAAAGAAACAGAGACAGGAAACTGTTACTTACCGTAACAACTGAAGCGAATGATGCGGCAAGCAGGAAATGTAGTGGAGAGAATAGAGAAAGATAAATCTGTCATTAAAGCTGCATTGGAGTTCATTGTTTAGACAAAGCATCAAAAAAAGAATTTTTTTTTTAATAGTTTCATAAAAAAAAAAATCATGCGGTTGATTAAGAGTGTGTGACTGAGCAGTGTAAAACATACTAGTACGGCAGTACGGGTAGGCGTTCCAGGCTTTTTCATGAAAAACTAGAGCCCCCTCTGGTGCGATCATCTTCACAAAACCAGGCACTTTACTATTAGTTGTAGGAAAAGGAAAGACAGCGTTTAGAACAGTTGTAATTTTATGAGTGATGTTGGAGCTTGTCATGATAAAGGCTAATCAAAGCGTGGAAAAACATCAGATATTATTATAAATGCACGCACGCACGCACGCACGCACACACGCACGCACGCACGCACACACACACACGCACGCACGCACGCACACACGTTTTAAGATCATGAAGTTCACTAAATGAATAACTCCTGATTAAAAATAACACTAATCTTGCTGCGGGATTAAATAAAAAAATTAAAAATAAAAACAAAATCCCACTACTCAATAAATGTTGGTAAACACAAGGAAATTTACTTTTTAACGTCTTTCGGTTGCTGAATGGTTTAACACACAAAAAGAACCGGGACGTGCATTTAGGTATGTACTATTCACGTTTTGGGAGGCGCATCACAGTGGCTAGTTTAAAAAGAAAAAAAGTCATAGCGATCGGATAACACAATAGACACTGTGATTGGTTTAATCAGGGGTTTCAAAACTTTGTCAGCCGAATCGCACATCCGCATGTTTACTTAAAATTTTTTTTATTTTTATAAATATTATATGTATCACCGTTATATGTTTATTTATTGTTATTACACATTTGAACAAATAATTTACAACAAATAAATTTTTTTTTTTTGGTTAGAAAGCTTTATTTTAATATTTAATTAACAATTTCTTTTTTTTTTTTAAATAATTTTTATCGAGTTATCAGCTTGTCATAAACCCCCTGAAATTCCCCTTAGGAATCACCAGTTTGGGAAATACTAGGTTATACAATTATAGTTGGTGAGGTTATTATAATTATAGTTTATAGGGATGGCCAGATCCGATCACGTGGTTTCAGACTCAATCGGAAATTGCCTCCAGATCAGGACTCGGAATATAAGTATATATATATATATATATACACTCATTATTTAACACATTAATAGTTATTCGTTGGCTCAGAGTTACACCTCTTAACTCCACACAGAAACAACAACACGTGCGGCATGACATCATTGTTGCAGGGACGCTATTGGTTAAATGCTGACAAAGTAGAACACGGAAGCAGCTTAAAGCATTCATTTTTTTCTGTATTATAGAAGTATCGGAAAATACTCAAAAATCAAATGACACTGACTCGAGGGCAAAAATACCTGATCGGGACATTCCTAATAGTTTAACAGCGCTGTTATAATACAATAAAACACAGCAGTATTTCTGGAATAGTTTGCCTACCTCTTTAAGTGGTAGATCTTGTGCGTGTACTGTCCTTTCTCCCCATCTTTTTCATACGGTTCATTTTTCAGTACTTCAATGCCTTCTCCGCCACCAGTTTCATTTTTGCTGGCCTCAGCCACAGAGAAAAGCTGGCCAACTTGGTACTGTGTGGTTGGGCAAAGAGGAAAAAAAAAGAAAAAAAATCAATTACAAGCCTTTAACATGAAACATCTATTATTCACAACCATCAAGTCATTCAACCATCAAAGAGAGTGCTGTGGTCTAAAGAAACAAATAGACTGGTGTTCAAATGAAGAGGAGGAATTTAAACTGCTCCATTCAACCAGCGTCTCACGATATTGTGTGTTTCAATCAGTATAGGGCTGGGTCGATAAATATCATATTCAATTGCGATAAACATGTCGACACTGTCCATCTGACAGTCAAGTAAAACCTTTGAATCGTTTATCAATCAGAAAGAAAACACATTAAGCTAAGATTTTTGCGACTGATTGATGCCAACCATTTACAGATTATCAGACAACCAACAACATACATTTACAAAACTATAACTCAGGAATGTCCAGTTTCAGTCCGGGGGGGTCAGTGTCCTGTAGAGCGTGGCTCCAACTTGCCTCATATAGTATAGCAACACCTTGATTGGTTTAGGTGCGTTTTGGTGGGGTTGGAACTAAACTCTGCAGGACACCCCGTTTGTAAAAAACAAACAAACAAACAAACTTCCTTCCTTATCCAGAAAATTCTAATAAAAATCCAAACAAATAAATTCACTGACATTCAGACAAATTTAACGTTAATAGACATAAATGGCCGCCTCACTCAAGTTGTTACCCAGATTATATTTATGCCAAAATCTCCCAGCCCTAAACCAGAAAAACAGTATGAAAAATCAGTTGGTAGCTAAAGTCGTTGAGCAGTTGTGAGACCCTGCAGGGCCCTGCTGAGGGGCTCAGCAGCAGCGGCTTGGTGGTACATGAACCTAAACCTATAGCTGGGCCCTTGAACCAAGGCATTTAACCCTCAATTGCTCAGTTCAATAAAAAAAAGCATGATCAGTGTATAAATTAATAAATAAAACCACCAACACTGACTGTACATTTGGGTTTATTCTAATTAAATAATACAGGAAGTCTGATTTTGTTATTTGGAGATACAATAGTGCTCCTGGACAGCTGCTTTCAGATAAATACTGCATTCCTTCAAAAGTAGCACAAACGGTACAGATTATATTATAAACCAAGCTCTTTTGAACCGCTCTCAACTTGCACAAAGACTCGTACCAAGTGCTGCTTCGCCCATGGCAACTGTTAGCAAATTAGCACAGCAGTAAACAGTATGGAACTACAACAGCAACTGAATGTTTATGCTTTGAAATCTGTAATCCATTAAGCTCAGCCCTCAAGCATTCCAGTCTGCGCTCTGAGATGTAAATCCTGCGCATGGCCCACATGCGGCCACAGGGCGTCTGACACAAGCTTTCCTTCCCACTCAACTGTTGTGTTAAACGTATACCTATGGGACACATTGGGCCTGACTGACAAAGAGGAATTTAGGTGTTTCCTTCACATTTTTTCTTAACCAACCAGAGGAAGAAAAGAAAATAATAAAAATGAAAACCAAAAAGGTTGTCATGCTGTAAATGTAGGTTTTTTTCCACTGTTAAAGCACATAATAGTTCATGAACTGTATAAAAAAAAAAAGAAAAAAAAGAAAGGGGATGTGAACTGTTGAAGAATTACAATTATAAGAACATTATTATTAGGGATGAGAAAATGTCAAATAAGAGAGACATGGGAACACCCACCTCTTCTACTGAGCACGGCAAGACCACACGGCTGTGCAAAAGAGACAATGGGGGGGGAACAAATAAACACAGTTACACCGTTATTATTTCACTATGATGTCAATAAGATCAGATTACACATAAAAATAAAAAAAGAGACAGACCCTGGAAAAAACTCATTTAACACAATCTACACATTATTTTATATCAACATACCCCATTCAACCGGATCACCTTATTTAACGGATCCTATGGAGTTACAGTGGGTGTGTTAGACATTACAGGAAAGAATGTTTTTACAAGACAGAATTAAAGCAACCTTTGGTTTTATTTTGCTCTTTTCCACTTTCTACGGATTCTGAAAGACGCAAAATACTTGCTTTGCGAAACTTAACCCTATCCTGACCGACCACGCAGAGGAAAGACTCAATCGTTTATGATCACAAAGCTCAATGACAATTATTCCGTTAATGAATAACCAGATAATCTGAAGCCACATCAACGCTTTACAAGCTCAAAAACTACAACATGGAACCTGTTCCGATCCAGGAATCTTCAGAGGAGAAAACCCATCAAAAAGGAGTATGAAGAGAGGTAGGTTTCTTTAATGTACAAATAAAATGACATTTTTAAATAAATTAAATCATAATAAGAATTATTTTGATTCCAGCCACAAGCAATTATGATACAAGCCGAATTACACACCCTTTCAGTTCACACTGATGTTCAGCATTAGATCAACAGATGTAGGTTAAAACTAGGGCTGGACAATAATTCAATATCGATATATATCGCAATAGAACTTTAATACCAGCTAAATGCTTTTTACACACATTTATGCCATTTCAATATATATTCATTTATGAATGGGAAAGGTTGGAATGTGTTAAACTATACGGCTCACGGGTCAACTGTGCAACACCACTGCACTATTCGTATACGTGTCGATTCGGCTGTACTTCCGTGTAATCAAATTATTGACATCCAAATACAAATAAAAAGGTATTTATTCATTCATCTTCTAACCTGCTTATTCCCAAATATGAGGTCACAGGGGACTGCTGGAGCCTATCCCAGCACACAAAGGGCATAAGGCAGGGGTACACCCTGGATAGGTCACCAGTTTGTTGCAGGACCCCACATAGACAAGCAACCACACACACTCAGTCCTATGAACAATTTAGAATCACCAATTCAACCTAACGTGCATGTTTTTGGACCGTGGGAAGAAATCGACGTACCCCGAGAAAACCCACACGTGTGTGAAGAACAGGCGAATTCCGCACAGAAATACCCCTTTCCCTGTAATTGAACCAGGGGCCGTGGTGATCACCGTGCCACCCTAGAAGAAGTTTTATTGTTCTCCTTTTTCAGGTGTTTGTAGGCACAGACCCCCCCCCCCCCATGTTAATACCGATGTCGATAATCAACCAAAATTGTTTATTGTCATGAGTAAAGTAAAGAAAGCAGGTTTCCCTGTACAATGAAAGTCTTACTCACACCAAAGTGGAGATACAGAATAACTGAAAGGTTAAAAAAAAAAGGAATAAATACAGGGCGGCTGAATTAGAGATTAAGAACTATATTGCGATATCAAATGTGGCCATATCGTCCAGCTCTAGTGAAAAGCTAGTACTAGATTATTAGTTAAAAACAGGATGTGGTCACTTCCTCTTTAAAAGTTTCATACTAACGTCATCAATGAACGTGTGTGTGTGTGTGTGTGTGTGTGTGTGTGTGTGTGTTTAAAGAAATCAGAGTTTCGATCTCCTGGTCATAAATGCAGCGGAGGGACACACAGGACTGGAGAAGCGAAACACAGCATGTAAATCCGGAGGGAAATTCTGAAGGCGATGTTTGTGGCACGGCGACTTTAGTAAAAACCCGGAAGTAATTGGTCTTAAAAATGACGTAAAAAAACCCTTTAGAAACCTCGAAAAAATTACCCAAGTCCTACGTCATCATTAATATATTTAGTTTCCGTGTGTCTGTTATACTGACAGGCTTACTAAGGGAAAAAAAGTTATAAAAAAGTTACTTTTTCTGTAAAGCTCAACGTTTAACCCCGTTTCAAATCTACATTTTGTATGCTTTTTTTTAACTCACAATAACTTTGCACTCACGAATACGAGTTAGCAAGACAAGCTAAAGCGCGCGCACTCTCTCGCGCTTCGGTCCGCACTGACAGAATTAGCATGTTAGCCCGCGTGAGGATGCTAATGCTAGGCCTTAAACAAACCGGCATCCACCTTTACAAGCGCCACAACCCTTTCAAACAAGTACCACAAACAAGAAAAGCACAAATAAATATAAAATATAAATAACAATCACACGCTACACTTTACCAACACGGTTATTCAGTAAAAAAACAACTAGTTAGAACTATATAACACTTTAACTCACTACTCCTTGATGATCACCATCTTTTCGCCACAAGATTGCGCATGCGCCAAGAGGGAAACGTCACCTTTCAGAGCAACAGGCGTAGCTCCGCCTCCTGCAACTTGTGATTGGCTGATTTTCAGAAACTTTTTAAATGATCGTAAAGTTCATTTATTCATTCATTAGGGCTTATTCCCTAATTCGAGGTCAGGGGGGTCTGCTGTTTTTATTGTTTTTCTATTTAAAATTATGGGATAGGAGACATTAACTGTGTTGTGTTGTGAATTCTGATTGGTTACTACAACAGTTTCATTCATTCATTCATTCATTCATTCATTCGTCTTATAACCTGCTTATTACCTAATTCGGGGTCACTGGGGTCTGCTAGAGTATATCCCAGTGTACGTGGCGAGAGCTAGGGGTACACCCTGGACAGGTCGCCAGTCCATCTCAGGTCAACAACCCCCCCCCCCACCACCACCACACACACACACACACACACACACACACACACTTACTCGTATTATCATTTTAGAATAACTAATCAAGCTTATGTACGTTTTTAGACTGTGGGATGAAACCAGAGTACCCTTAGGAAAACCATGCGAGCAGGAGAACATCCACACAGATTCACAATATTTCTAGTAATAATACAAGATGTCCTATGTGTAATGTTAAAATATTTATTGTTACATTAAAGGTTTATATTTGATGGTACTGTGTAATAAACATGTAAATTAGGTTGATTGGTCATTCTAAATTCTCCGTAGGAGTGTATTTGTGTGTATGTAGTGTTATAGATGGACTGGCAAACTGTTAAAGGTGTACCCCTGCTTTTTTGCCCTATGTACACTGAGAAATTCTCCAGTAAACCCCCATGAGCCTGAATTAGGGAATAAACGGGTTAGAAGATGAACTCCCATTATAATTCTCATGTTGTCTGCTTTAAGAGCCAACGGTTCGAGTTTCCTCTGTTTCATGATAAAAAGACATTTCTAACCAGACAAAAATATTTCCCCCAAAGATTACCCAGATATCCTCCACTGTGAAACCCAACAACTTCAGCTCGGTGGCGCCGTGCTGTAGTGGTTAGCACTATCTCCTCACAACAAGAAGGTTAAATTCCTGGGCGGTGTGTGTGTGTGTGTGTGTGTATGGTTGTTTGTCTATTTATGGCCCTGCGATGGACTGGTGACCTGTCCAGGGTCCTGTCATGCCTCTTGCCCTATGTTCGATGGGATAGGTTCTAGCAGACCCCCATGACACTGAATTAGGAAATAAATGGGTTACAATATAAATGAATGAATGAATGAATGAAAGAAAACTCCAGCCAAATAAATTAAACCATTTTATTGAGATTTGTTTTACTGAGAAATGATTGAGATATTTCTGGATGAGAACATAGGTAAAATTCTTTTTTTCTTTTCTTTTTTTTAATGTTTTTATTAAAAAGACATCGAATCACGGAAGAGCAAGAGAACCCATGCTTTAATACTGACACTTAATTCACATAGATGTCAGGTCCGATGCAATTTTCTTTCTTTTTTTTTAACCATTTTAATAAAAATATGAAAATGTTTCTTCTCTTTTTTTTTGTGCATGGTGTGTCTCTTTAATAATATAAAAAATGTATAATACTGATTGCAAAACACTTGTTTTTAATTTACAAAAAAAATAACTGTAATAACAATTACAATCCATAATTATAACAATAACAATAATTATATTTTAAAAACAAACAAACAACCAAACAAACCGGTCAAAGCCATGTGGTCCTTCACTAACACAAACAACAAGCGGCTTTTTGTACGAATACCGTTTTGGTAGGATCTTTTTTTTCCTCTTTTTTTTTTTTCTTCTCTGACAGCGATTTTGGAGTCAGTCTGCATATGTCAACGGTCCTTTTACAGTGTAGGTGTAGCATAAGGATTATATGCTCTCTGGTCAATCAGACACAGTGGACAAAAACGAGGCTGGTATCTGGGTCTTCGTTTCCAAAAGGATGGCAGGCATCCAACATTTTCATTTCTACTATTTCGGGGGGGGGGGGGGGAAGGAGAAGAGAACTTTCAGCATTTAGATGAAGGAAAGAATCTCCCAGGGGAAAGAAATTTATACCCGTTCCCAGTGGGCAGTCTGATGGTATGGGAACCAGGGCTGTTCCCTCTGGAAGCCGTGGGAGAGGGGGCAACTCTTTTTGGCTCTATCTTCCGATGGCCATTGGGTGGGTTTTTCGAGCTGATCTCTGTCGACTGAAGTCCCATGTCCTGAAATTCATGGCTGGGCAGGTTGTGAACTTTGCCATGGCGGGGAGACAGATTAAGAAGGCCTAGGACATCCCTTTGGGAGGCACTTAATTTTGCTCCACCATGAAAGGCTCTCATTGGTCCAGACTGCTGTTGTTGAGTGGCACTGGCCCAAAAGGTCTTTAGATTGTGAATGGCTTGTACTTTCTCATCGATGGCAGCCAGTTTGAGGCGGTCAAGGTCACCTGGGCTGGAACGTGTGGAGCCAGTGGAGGAATAAGACAACGCTGGGGAGGGTACACTGCCTGCGGGCGACTGGTGGCCTGAGCTGGGCGAGATATGGCCACTGTAAGGTGAGCTGGGGTATTTAAGTTTAAACTGGGAATGAAGGCTGTCAGAAGTGGGCGATGGCTGACTGCCATCCTTCAAGGACGTCTCCGACATGGCTGGACTGTTATAACCCGAGCTGATCTTCTGGAGTTTCTGCGATTTGATGCTAGCTCTACTACTGGGTCGACTAAAAGCACTGGTCTCTGAGCATCGAAAAGCAGAGCCTCCAGTTGGTGTCGGGGCATCGCCTGGTCCTGAAATGCTGCCCCTCTGGAGTGTCTCCACCGCACGCATGTGGCATTGTGTCTCCTCTAGGATCTTCTGCGCCAGCTCCTGTGGGTCGAGAGGCGTGGCAGGGTGCTCCTCTTGCGATTTCACTGTGCTGTCTGTCTCTGTGCTGGATTGATCCGACTCTCCAGTGTCCGAGTTGCCAGCTTTGCCCGTCTTCTGGAAGGGTGAATTAGCACTGGGTATCAGGTTAACCGTCTTTACGGGTGATGTTGGCGTGCTGACACTGCCTCTGGTTGAAACAGAAGCCACGTACCCTCTGCCTGCTCCTCCACGGCCAGCGCCGCGCTGATGCCCAGCTGGTCGAGGAAGTGTGTCACAATGGGTACCTAGTGGCTCACTGCTAATGATGCTAAATCCCTGGTATTCATCGTCATCGTGGCCACGGGCCGCACCATGCGGCGAAGAGCGGCTACGAGGCACAGCCGTGTGTCGCTGTGGGGTGAACAGGCCAGCATGGCGTGGACGCTGTCCGGTGACATCCGATGCTCCATCAGGCCGTGGCAGGAAGCTCATGGATGAGGCAATAGAGCTCAGGCTATAGACGGAGATGGCATCTGATGCCAGGCTGTCAGGGCAAGGAGGGGAAAAGGGAGGATTGGAGTAGCCCAAGGGCAGCTGCTGGCACACAGACTGAGCCGAAGCCAGAGACTCCAGAGATGAGGAACTGTCTAAGCTCAGACGTTTGGGAAGCTCAGTGGAATCTACAAAGAAAAAAGAATGAAGCAGACATTTGTTTGTAAGATGTAATCAGTGAGATATTCAGATGGACAGAAGGATGATGAGTCTTACCGAACAGAGCCAGCAGAGATTGCAGAGCAAAGTGCATAGTGCGGCGGTTGGCTTGTTTCCCGGTCTTTAGCACCACCTCCTCCTGACCCACCTCACACAGGTCAAATCCTACAAGAGAAAGAGATAAAGTGCTTTGAGAAAAAAAGACAGAGAACCACCAAACTCCATACTTGGAACAAAACAAGAGCATAAACTCACATATTTCAAACGGCATGTTGAGTCTGCTCTAGCACTTACCCAGCGCCGCCAAGAATTCATGACAGCCCGGCAGCCTCCAGAGCTGCACACTGATAGACACCTGGATAGGGGCCAGGGAGAAATCCTGTTCTTTTTCTCCAGACTGCAGTTGGACCAGAACCTGGTGAAGCTGCCGAGAAAGATTTGCAACAAATGTAAACGTTTACATCTGATCAGAAACCAGACGGTGAATCGAGTGCAAAACTAGCTATATTTGGACAAGCCAATCAATCGAGCTTACGGAAAGCACTTACCATTCCCACTACATTTTTAACAGCCTTTATTTGGCAGGTTTAAGAGAAACAGAAGAAGAAGAAGAAGAAGAAGACAGGATGTTAATGGTATACAAAGCAAGCATTAGTAAATGCACGATATGCGCGTAGGCCTGCAGAAGTTAGCGGAGGAGTTGTGTGCTCACCCTGCTGATGAGCTGCTCGCCAGTCTCAGAAGCTGTAATGAGTTTGCACAGGGCCTGAAGAGCAGGAGGGGGCAGACCTGAGGACACACAGGAAGCAGAGCGCACTGTGATTTCAGTACACCCAGCGTCTCTTTCACCACAAGGTGTCAGGTGACCGGGATGTAAATATCTCAGCTCACTCGCATTACTAACATATAACATCTCTGCATGCAGCCATTGACTTCCTATAAAGACTCTCGGCTTCGTAGTTAATGTTGAGCATCGTATCTTTAACGCTCGGTCATATTCACAGTGCCCTCGTCCTCCTATTTCCTGTTTTTGGTATATTTCATTACAGATTGTCAGATGTTGACCTAAACCTTGTAGTGAAACTTTACATAAATTAAAATGATTTGCCGTTGGATACATGTGACTGATTCTTGTGTAAGGTGTTTTCAGAATAAAATCTTTACACACACCCCACTTCCCCGTCAAGCAATGATGGTGTTGACGATCCAACTGTTGGATTCTAAACTGTGTTATAAAAACGCTGCATAAACAAGCCCACTGTGTCTATGATGAATTAGCATACCTAGCAAAGACTGCAGCGTAGCACTGCACTGTTGGAGTCGGTCTCCGGGATCTGCAAGGGGAAAAAAAACGGCCGCAGGAAGGCCCGAGCCGCCAGAGTCTAACCGAAAGCCCACGGCACTGAGCAGAGCCTGCCAACCTGGGACACCCCCCACCTTGTTCTCTACGCTCTGTTGAGACGTGTACATGGAGTTTCGTTGACCGCTCTGAATGCGCTGCAGCGATTTTTCCACCTGGGAATTGTGTAAAGAAGACAGTAAATAATCATATAACGTATTACACTCATATCATGAACAAAATCATAAAGAATCTTACACTACACTTTGACACACACGTGCAGCTCATACGGACCCGAAAAACAGTAACTGCAATATTATGATTCACAGCACATCCCAAATGTGATCATGCTTCGTGAGTCTCTTACAAGATGCAGCAGAACCCTCAGGGCATCTCTGGCTTTGTCTGGATACTGCAGGATCTCAGCCAGGGCTTGACTAATCAGAGATGAGGGACTGTTCAGCTTCACATCACTGCCAATCAGCATGAATCCTAGATAGAACATGCAAAACAAAAGTATTTTCATCTATCAACTCAGCTAGTATCCGACAACTACTATCCCAGTTTATCAAAACCATGGCCTAACCTGCCCAGTTGGAAGGATGAGAGAACTGCTTGCTGCCCTGAAGCGTTTTCATGGCATCGGCGAGCGCGGCGCTAGCCTTTGTTCCGTTAAGCAGAGCTGTGTAGAAAGCATGGACGAACATTTTGGAGGCAGCCACAGGCACAGGCCACAAAGACACCAGCACGCACTGAGCGCCGGCGGCTAAAAAAGCTCGGGTAAGACCCACCACGCCGTCTGCAGTCACCTTACTGTCTGATTCCTGGTAAGAGCTGGACAGATGGAAACAGAGCAAAGAGTCAGCATCATAAAGCTACACCTCAGAGTGGAGCCGTTAGCCGATACAGCCCAAGGCGACTGTAAATTATCCGTAGGATTATTGAGAACATGGGAAGCAAAGCATAGACAGTTAAAGACAAACGGTCCATGTAGTGTAATAACGTTAATGTTTCCCATATACAGGAAAATATGGAAAACACATTTACTCAAAACACACAGAGAATGTTAACAAATGGTTTCAGACCTAGTGGTGGAACTTCTAACTAACCAATTAAGTAAAGACTGACCCAAGGACGACTAGTTTGACGGGCAGCCGGAGGTCCAGGATGTCTGCCGCCGTGAGCAGGAACTCCTGCAGCGGTGGGCTGTCACATACGCTCTCGGCATCGCTTGCGTCATCTTTGATACTGTAACTTGACTTCACACTGCCCTCTGTACCCCCGGACGCCCCGCTAGAAGTGTTAGCGCCATGCCCGTTGCCTACGTCCTGATTGGGTGAGAGCACCAGAGCGGCCAGCTTCCAGGAGACATGTGTGGCGAAGTGGGCACACTCGGCTTGGCTCAGTGTGCTCATGACCCGCTGCTTGGTGGCACCCGGACCGGTTAGAGGCTGACAGCCGAGCAACTCGGCCACCATGTGGGCCTCCTCCTCGGCAGACGGCATCGGACCCCATAGCCAGCGCTCCATCACAGAGGAGGGCAGGCGGGGGTTTCCCACCACAGCCGCTGAGCTTCCTCCAGGGCACAACGATGGGCCGGCCCGCCGAGGATGAACCTTTTGATAAAGAGATGAGAATAGTACTGTTAATATAAAGGTCTGCTACTCTCACTCCTATTGCTCAAATGTTAATAATTGCCGCGATCATTACCACAAACCGCAAACAAAACCACAGACCTTGACGTTGGCTCCCAGGCTGCCGATCGAGGGCATGGCTATGAGGCTAAAGCGCTCGTACAGGTACTCGTTGGAGGAACTTCCCTTCAACAAGGCGAACGGGATGAGATACAGCTCGCCTTCCAGCACCAGTACCAGCTGCCTGTGCCGACCCACCGGCCCACTGGAGTGCATCAGACCCTGAGATCCCGAGACGAAGAGAGATGGAAACAGAAAGCGAGGATTAATAGCTGATAATGAGTAAAATGGCACAACACTTTTGGTTACACCAGATGGACTTTGGAACCCATTACAAATAATACAAACAAAAAGAAAAAATTAAGAAAACTTTATTGGGGCCCGGCAATGGGCTGGTGACCTATCCAGTATGTCCTATTTGCGCTGGCATAGGCTCTAGACCCTCGTGAATTAGGGGTCCAAACCACAATATATGCATTGCATTTTAAATGAGCCTAATAGACATGATTATACAAATTAGGAGTACTGAATTCGGGTTCGAATCCAGGTGAGACCCTCCAGAAACTGAGATTGACACCTGGGCCTCAAAAAAGTCATCAAACATAAACATTTCTATAACATAGAAATAAATATTAATACTAACTCGGTGTGTAAAATAATTGACAGATTATGTGAATGAAATGTGATGTGTGCTGCACTGCCTCACCCCCTCCATAGGAGCGATGAGAAGGTCATAGAGGGCACGGAGGGGAGGCTTGCTGACGGTGCTGGAGCGGCGTGAGAGCGAGGAATTCCCTTCTTTAACCGGAGACACCGTATTACTGAACAGACTCGTCATACTCTGACAGCTCCTACGGGAAGAACCCAACACAATGCCAGGATTAGATACCCTCATGCTATACAGAACAGCCACTAGAGGGCACTGTGTGTCTGTGCAGGTAGCAGTCAGAAGAGTGAGACAGTATTGCGAGTGCAGTCTTTCCATATGTGAATGTGAATTAATGTTTGATGCAGTTGATTAACTAGAAGAATAATTGCGTTATCGAGCAGTGATGGTAGGATTCACTTCCGGATGGATTAGGTATGATCGATGGCAGTGTATTGATCGTGGACGTGGTCCCACCCTAATGAAGCCTGAGAACTCATAACTCCTCGGAGCAGCATTCAGTAAGTCGGCCTCATTACATTCCAAGAGATTCGCTCATTAAAATAAGCTACAGGCAGCGTTTCTCACAACGTCCTCACCGCCTTTGTCTCGGCCCCCTCAAGGGTTTTCTCTTTTTCACACGAGTAATCAGCTGAAAAGTGAACTAGACCCTGACCACCACTGTCTAACGAGCGACGTTGCCCGGAAGCTTGATCACTCGGCCGTCACATCACCTATTAGCAGCTGAAATCTTTGCTAATTGTTCAGTGATTTAGCGATCGATCACGGCGCATTTTTTCAGTTGCAATGCTTAAAAGTCACCCCTAGGGTGAGGAATGGAGAAAACGGCAGGTCACTCTGGACTAAACCCAGAAAATATTTATGAATATTATTTAGTGTATGTAGGTTCCTGAATTTTTTGGGAAAGCGCTGAGTGAAAGGATACACCGTGAACCCTTTCTCCGTGTACTCTGGTTTCCTCCCAACACGTACATTAGGTTGATTGGTGACGCTAAAGAAAGGTGTCTATAGTGATTGAGTGCGAGTGTGTGTAATTGTTCGTCTATGTGTGGCCCTGCGATGGACTGGTGACCTGTTCAGAGTGTACCCCTGCTTTTGGCCCTATATACACTCATCACCATCAGCAACACACACCGTTCACTGCCTAACCTGTTGAAAAGGTTGTTTCTGGACACCATTCTGAGGAAGCCAGTCGGGTCAGTGACCGAGTTCAGCTTGTTGTTGAGCTCCTCAAACTGCTGGTCCAGTAGATCCCCAGCCTCGCTCTCGGTTTCGCTGCTGGAACACCCTCTGTAGAAGCAAAGCAAAGCAAAAAAAAATAGCTTTCTACGGAGTCCGGCGCATTTCCTTCAACCTCCAACTATTTACTGGTTGCATTCTGAGTAAAGGGGACCACTAAAGACATGAGAGCAAAACAGGAAGTGACTAGAGCCCAAGACGCCGAGCTGAGTCACTGCTGCGTTTCTCGCAGTCCTGTGTCCTGTACTGCGATTACACATCCTGCAGTACAGGACGGAGAAAAATCCCATCGTAAATTGTATAAAGTTTGAACAATGATAAATGATGGTTTATATATTGACATTCCTGGCGCAGTAAATGCATCATAGCGCATCTAATATTCTATATGACCTGCAACTTTTTTGCTTATATCATCAGTAAAACAGAGACGGTTTTCAGCGTCAGATAAATGCCCCTCAGGCAGCGCTGAATGCAGTTAGATCCTTCTCTCTGCCTTCTGCTGTGGAACTGCTTCATATTGCGCTCGGAATATCGTAGATCATCCTGTCCGTGGGAAGCGCAATATCTGCGAGTATACACAAAACTGCTTGTGACTATAAGCCACCCATTAGGAAGAAGTTTCATAAGGGACTTTGCCTTTATTGATAAGACAGAGGTGATGTGGTGATTGGCATGGTCGCCTCACAGCAAGAAGGTCCCGGGTTCTATTCCCAGACGAGAGGTTCTTTCTTTTGGTAGTGCACACGTTTTCCCCCGTGTATTCCTGGGTTTTTCCGATTATCTCCAAAAACATGTTTATTAGGTTAATTGGTGATTCTAGCCCATAGGAGTGAGTGTGTGTGTGTGTGTGTAAATGTGTGATTGTTCATCCCTGTGATGGACTGGTAACCTTTCCAGGGTGTACCCGACTTTTGTCATATTTGCGCTTGAGATAGGCTCCAGCAGACCCCCGTGACTCCAAAATAGGGAATAAGCGTGCTGCTAGTTTATATAGAGGACTAACCGGAAGTACTATGGCCACGGAAGTACGGGTGCAATAGTGCCCTCTATTGATGGGAGATGGGAGTCATGACACATGTTATGTGTTGTGTGTGTTACAGTTACAGGATTTGGTAGACGCTCCAGAGCGACTTACATTTGGTCTCTTTTTTACATCTGAGCAATTGTGGGTTGAGGGCCTTGCTCAAGGGCCAACAGCGGTTGCTTGGTAGAGGTAAGAATCAAACCCCGGTCATTCTGATATTAGTCCAACACCTTAACCACTAGGCTACCAATTCCACTTGTGATTGTGTCAAAGACTTTTAGTTTGGCGTTCCGTGTCCCCACTTTCCTTTCCCACTACATGGCTATTTCCTGTCTCTGCACACGAATGAGTCAGACTCTAAAAAGGGTGACCTCGGCGAGTGTTAGACCGCTATCTCAGATTAAGATCTGTGTATTTGTGGATGTGTGTGTGTGTGTGTGTGTGTGTGTGTGTGTGTGTGTGTGTTTGCTGACACAAAAATGCCAAGCCCCAATGTAAGCTATGAAAAAGGAGATGGAAAAGATGAGTGTACTGAAAAGAAATGTATACAGCTCCTATGTGTGTGTGTGTGTGTGTGTGTGTGTGTGTGTGTGTGTGTGTGTGTGTGTGTGTGTGTGTGTGTGTGTGTGT
>JAOTRA010000006.1:5571810-5582947 GCA_026260255.1 Pseudolaguvia tuberculata | reverse complement strand
TGTGTTGCCCTGAGATGGACTGGCGACCCGTCCAGGGTGTACCCCCGCCTCTCGCCCTATGTGTGCTGGGATAGGCAACAGCAGACCACCGTGACCTCGGATTCGGGAATAAGCGGGTAATTAATCAGTGAAATAAGAATCTTTTAATGGCAATAATGGTGTGGTACAGTCTGCTTTCAGCCGAATCAGGGAGCGTATAAGCAGCAGGACAGCGAAGCACCATAACAATTCTTTTCCACTGCATTCTGAGGGACAGTTTTTTCCACTCAAATGCTTGTGGAAAACATAAAAAAGCCTGTTAAGAAAGCAGCAGATAAAAATAACAGTAATGGTTCGAGCCGTAACACAAGAGGTCTTGGGTGGATGCCTTAGAGCCAGCGGAGCTCATTATATGGCTTGCTCCGGTTTATTTCAGATGACATGACGGAGCGCGAACCAACTCTAGGAGGTCCTCTAACCTTCTACCGAGTACAAACACTAACACACAAACACTTCAGACACTCACTGCAGACCAATCCGGCTGATTACTAGCTCCAACCCAAAGGTGGTCTCCTTATATTCCCCTTCCTCAAAACACCTTTAGCCTGTTTCATGAAGGCTTCCATTTTCCATCATCATTTTAGACAGAATTGGAAAACACAATCTCATCAAGTTTGGTATGGTTAACGGATACCATGAAGCTGCCGTGTTAGTTAGCAGAGTTTCTCCTTACATAATCACATTTCAAGCCATCTCTGCTCTCCAAATCGAATCCTAATTACCAGAGAATGACCAGGACTGGTGTAATTTACAGACAAGTTCTCACAGAATATAATATCTAATTAGATCTGCAGTGAAGAGCCATATGTCAGTGTGGGGTCAGTTAACGTTGAAAGCGATGGCTGGTGAGAAACAGGGGCGTTTATGATCGCAGGGTGTCCTGTGAGCCGTTACGGAGTCTCGTGATGAGCTGAAACCTCACTGTTTGATGCGGCTGGAGGAACTTGCAGAGCTGCACGGACAGCAAACCACTCCTGTCTGGATTGCGACTTCTGCTGTTTATTCATTCGCAGCCACGCCCAAACAAATCTATCACTCTTCGTATGTTCATGTTGTAGTGTAGAGGTTGGGAGTTCTTTAAATGTGACGTGGCAGTGGTGAGGCCCAGCTACTAAATACACCGCCCACCACTGATATATAATCACTACATAAATTATGAACCGTTATCCATTACAATTCCTTTTATTAGGATGCTCATTTCTATAGGATGCTCAATTTTCCGCAATTTTCCTCCTCTTATTTTCATGACAAAGCACTGCAACATCTGTCACCAATCAGTGTGTCTTTAGACGTTCTTCCCCACCTCCGTCAGATAAATCAATGAGCAGAATTCAACAAACGTTTTTCTAATCCATGAGGCAGTTACAGAAACGAGAACTCGATGAAAGAACTTTTTGTACCCATAACTAGGTATATCTGGAGTAATCAAAGCAGTAATCATGGTTTTTCAGCGTTAGCATGCACACTGCTCGCTAACCCCTGCTGGGGAACTATTTAACAGCAGCAGGCTCAATCAAGTGGCCTCCCAGAGAGTCTAATCCGGCCTCCAATATCATACCAAGCTTGTTACAGACAGTGTGATCAAAACACAACAAAGACAGCCTTAAATGGCTTCAAATAGTTCAGAGCTGAAGCACATGGTTCGAGTTCCACTACCGCCATTCTGAGTTGTTGATTTGAAGACCAGGTGGACCAGGGTTTAAACATCAACCAACTATTGGGTCCTCAATCAAGATCCTTTAAAGGGGCACTGCATGATAGGTGACCCTGTGCACTGACCCCCAACTCAGCCTAAAATGACAAATGATACCAGAGGTGAATATTCCAAAAAAAAAAAAAAAAAAAAGGATGGCAAGACCTGGCCGCTACACTGCACTTTTCCTCCCACTGTATAATTGCTTTCTGTCCCTCTGGACATGGGATTGAGGCCAAGACAAAGGTATCCCGCAAAAGCCCCTAGGTCAGATTTTGGTGAACAGGACAGGCATTGAAGGCACAACGGTTCACCCTTCAGATATTTGGCACTGGTCTGGCTTCTGTTCTAAATATATCATTTGAGCTCACCTTTCTTTTAATCCTGCCTCTTTGTTGTTAAACCGAGCAGCCTTGCATACCTGCAACAACATTGGTAGCCCTCCAGTCAATACATTGTACATCTGGGAAACCAGTCAACACCCTGAGTGTGTTTTCACAAAGCACATGATGAGAGCATTTACAATCCCAAGAGGCATCTGAAACCTAAGCATCGGATGCTAAGACATAGGAACACATGGGGATCATATTCACGCTGTTCTTCCTTATGGTGATGATTTGTTTCCTGTATGCAGAGTGACAGGAGAAGGGGCACAGAGTTAGAGTCATATCCAAAGGACTGCTTTCGGAGCCATAAATATTTGATCTCTATAAATTGAAGCCAATTTCTTATATTCGTTGGTAATTAAGCATTCAGTCCAGAAGGGGAAATTGCAGTGAAGCTGGAGTTCGAGAGCTTCAAAGCAATCAATCAGGGTCTAAGCTGGTAGACACAGAGTACCTGAGTCCTTGAACATCATTTTTATCATTAATTAAAACCCTCTTCGTCTCCATCTCTTAGGGGTCTGGAATCCCGTCTGTACAATCTCGTTTTGACATCTACATGAATAAAAAGCTCATTTACTTCTGGTTTGACTAATAGTCTGGGTTTTAGCCTGTAAGTCACAGGGTTTGCTCAAACAGAAAATTTCCCTGAGAGTGTAAACACATAGTAACACTCCAAGGCTCATGGGAACATGCTTGGTGCAGCTATGGTTGGTAGAACCACAGTGTATTTCCTCTCCACCCGCTGCCCAGCTGCCGTGACTCTGTGACCACAAGGTTGGCTCCACCCGAGGTCGCAAACAGAGTGAGTAAATATCGCCGCTTTGCATCTCCTAAAACCATCTACCCACCCCTTAATTACAAGTCCACCTCTTTCTTGACAGGCCCAGCTTGAAAGATGGCCTTGCCATTGCGGTCGGCAGCCTTTAATGCGGCTCGTTTTATGGTTTCTTGCAAAATTCCACCATGGACTGCAAACGGCTGGAAGACGTGTGGTCTGCTGCGGGTTTGGTTACTATGGAAACATGGAGACGTGTTTACCTGCCCCTAAGATTAAAATATTGGGTTTCATGGAGAGCTAATGAAATTTTAGATGATGTAGGGTGAGAAGAAAAATAAAGCTGAAGATTTCCCTTGGTAAAAAAAAAAAAAAAAAAACCTCAAAGATGGTGCCATCTAGCCTAAGTTGAGTTGAGACGACATATAATTAAACTGCTGGACTAGTAAAAGGACATTTTACAACAGCCAGTTTCAGAAGGGAATTCTAAAGAGAACATCTTAAGTTAGAGACACTAATGGGCCTGGAGACTAAGTCTGGAAAGAAACACTTGATTGGATGAATAGATGGTGGATGGATGAACAGCCTCAATCAGCTACACGTTGAAGATTCGCTAAAGAGTTTAAAACTGCTGCTTAAATGTCTGAACTGGTCCACTTGTTCCAAAGCCCAAAAACATTTCTCCAGACAGTCTATGCTGCCTGGGGACACTGGGCTTCCGTTGAGTTATGCAGGCAATATGAGAAAGCTCATGTTTCATAACAGTGCTTAGAGCAGGGGTGCCCAAGCTTAGTCCTGGAGAGTCTGTGTCCAGAGAAGTTTAGCTTCAACATGGCTCAACCTGTTTCAAGTATACCTAGCAACAATCTCAGTAGTTGATCCAAAGCTTGGAGCTAAATTCGACCCTCCAGGACCGAGCTTGTACACCTCTGGTTGAGAGTATGAAAAAACAAATAATCTTTAGATTTGTAAGGTTCAAGGTTCAAAGTGTTTGTCATGTGTAAGACTCTTGTGCATGGTATTTCCAGAAGAAACTGACATTCGAATTTCACTTGTGTCAAAACGAATCTATTTCCTTTTTATCCAACTTTCAATAATAAAAGTTCGTCTTAAAGTCGCTCACAAGTGCAGGCATCCAAGACGCACTTTAATTTCTGCTTAACCCGATTCGATCTGAACTGTTTCCATTGATCTAAACACACAGGTTAGCTGAAGCGAAGAACTTCCTCAAAAGCTCGCCCACTTTTTGGTTCGTTCCACTGTCAAGAAATGACTGATGAAATTACGAGGCGCGTTTACGATTCGGAGCGGCTTCCAAAGCCTCACTGAGGTTAGACGTGTGTACCTTAGCATCGTTCCCATGTGGATGGAGATCCAGCTGCCTCGCTGGAAAGTGAGCCATGCTCTAAATTTGAAAGTAGCAGAAACTGGGACACCCACCGTACAGACCTTGGTTAGAGGGCGCACAGGAAAAGACAGAAAAGTGGACTGCGAAAAAGCACACCTCAAAATGGACAAAATGGCAGCGCCCGATAGTAGACGATAGTATTCCGAGGAGCGCTGGGACATTTCTGTTGCCTTGGAGATTTTTATTGCGACATTCCATAAAGCTGAAACGATAGTTAATCTAAACATTTAATCTAAGATGTAGAAATAAACGCCGTACAGATAAGAAACCACTTTAGCAAGCAGACAGCGTCGTCCCCGGGGACATGAGGGAGACACAGCGTCCATGGATATGATCGAAGGAAATGACAAAAGAGGCAGAATTACATTTCTCGCCTGTCAGTTCACACTTTATTTTCGTGTGGCTGGAATGACGAGCCGAATGGAGTCATTCTCCTTCACTCACTTACAGGCGGCCATCACACGGCAAGCAATAGAAAGCAATATTCTGTACTTAACCCCTCTTTCCAAACACAGTTCCATGAAATGAGGTCAGTCTGCACGGCCTGCTCTAACCTCAGACTCCGTTGAGATAGCTGGAGAAATAAGGATGCTGTGACTATGGAGCCATGGAAATATTCCAACAGGAGGACATTTGAAACCTGTAACGACCATAAACATTTGAAAAAGTAATTACACTTTCGTGCTCTGTATGTACTGGAGACACACACACACACACACACACACACACACACACGCAATATATATCTGATACACCTCTTAATACCACCACTGCCATGTCACAATTATAGAAGCCATCAATATTCTCCAGGCATACAGTATAACCCGGAAACCATGTTATCAATCAAACTCCAAACCTCTACCCTACCACCACAAAAGTACCACCATCATCATCTGAAGCGATTCAGAATCAATATTTATCCAATCCAATCACAAAATCACAATAACAAAAAAAAAACCATTAAAGAGATCAATAAAATCTATTCTCTATTAAACGTTTGTGAGTCAGTGTTACCGGTGGTCAGCACTGGTCTGAAAGTGGTGGATAAACTCTTTCCTACACTGAGACTAATTAGTTCGGGGGTTAAACCAACTCTCACAACCATGAGGTTTTTTTTCCCTCGGTCAGCCATTGTGGGTGTAAAAAGTTTACTATGCTAGACCAATCAGAGGACACAAGAATGCTGACATCATCATTCGGGAAGGGGGGTTGAAAAATGTGATTGGTGACAGAACCAGTTCAAATGATAATGTTAATAAGTCACATTGGCAGCACTACCGAATCAGATGGCAGATTACATTCACATGGTAGCCTATAAAAACTGAAATCTGATTGGACGGGGGGAAAAAAAACCCCCCACATACACACTGAAGGAAGGGCAGCAAGAGAAACGTTACAAAATGAAGATATAAACATTCACTGTGCTTTATACACGCTTTAAGCGAGTGATTGGACGACATCTATAAAATTCTTCTTCGTTTGGATGGGACGGTGAAAATTCTATTTCTTCACATCAACAAAAAGAAAATAAATGACATGGCATAATTACAAAAAGAGAGGATGAAAACGGGGCTCAGGCTTGATTAACCGGAACAGCATTCTAATCGGGTTTCTGGAAGAATCCAATCCCATGTCTGGCTGAAAGCCCCTGGAGGGACACGGGATTGTATTAATGAGAGAGGGCCTGAGCTTTTAAATGAGATCATCCTGACACTAATTCGCCCAACAGAAAAACCAACTTATGACATCCATGGATACACTGTACGGGAGGGGTGGAATGGGGTATCAGTAAGCAATGAGCTACTTCAAGGAGGCAATTAGTGGAAGTGAAAATCAGTATTGTGCAAAGCTGGACTGGGTGTCGGTTCTGGAAATGACAGAGGGTGGAGATAAAGAGGCAAATTGGCCAAAAGAATGTTTTTTGATGAGGCTGACGGCAGACGGTGCACACAAACGGGCGTCCTATCCACCAGCCCTGTAGGAGTCAGACACTGTCTTAAGCTGAGAGAAGGACAGAGTGCAGGGACGCACTGGCTGTTTTCAACCAGATGAAGACAAAGACAGATCAAAACCATGCTGAGCATAATCCGGAGAAACCAGGACAAAGGTGTCATTCATTCATTTTCGTACCCGCTTATTCCCTAATCCTGGATCACGGGCGTCTGTTGGAGCCAATCCCAGAGCACATAGGGCAATTTAGAATCCCCAATCGATATATATATGTTTTTGACTGTGGGAGGAAGCCGAAGGTCCAAGCACAGGAAGAACATGAAAACTACTGGGAATTGAACCCGGGATCTTTTTGCTGTAAGGTGACCGGGCTAACCACCACGCCACCGCACCACCCCATTCTAGATCTGTACAGTATAAAATCTACACAAACATGTGGGGAAGTGGTATTAGTGCAGAGCATACGGTGTTGGAAGATCAGGATTCGATACCCAGTACCACTAACCTCCCACCACCGGGAGCAGTGAACAGCTATAACAGCAGCAGCACCTACTAACGTGAGGATCAGTAGAAGAGAACCAACTGATGTACTTACCTTCACAGTGGTGGCCAATATGTCAGAAAATGTTTATTCAACTTAGGGGTGAGTGGGTTGGTGGTGGTGGTGGTGGTGGTGGTGGTAGGGGGAATTAGTCCAGGGTTTTCCAGGCCAGCTGTCAGTGAAAATGAAAGCCATGGAAAGTGGTAGGCTACCGAAACTAAAGCACGACAGATTATTATTTAGTCATCTATATATTTTTTCCACCTGGTCCTGGGACGTTCTGGTGGAGGAGATCATGATGATTGGGTTAAACATTACCGGATGGATAGCTGGATGTAGCTGGAGATGTATTTTGTGTGTTTTTTTTCCAGCATGCTACATACTGTGGCTGTTTCCGTCTCTTAACAATTCCGTGGTTTTTATGAGTCCCCCGAGAGACGGATTTATTTTTGTTACCTAGCCAGAAAAATAAAGAACGAGCCAAACTAAATATTTATGAATATATGTATGTAACTGGTGTATCTTATAAAACTACTTTATACGGTCAAAAGTTGGTGGTCCTCTAACCATTTGAGGTCCCTTTCCTGCTCAGGGTGTCCCCTGTCTTTCGCTCACAGGATGTACCCCGAGCGAAAAGTTCCAAGTTTGATTCCTGGGCTGTATGTTCTTTTTCTGCCGAGTTAGCAGGTTCTCCCCACGTTTGAGTGTTTTTTTTTCTCTCCGGGTACTCTGGTTTCCTCCCACATTCTAAACACATGTGCATTAGGTTGAGTTGTGATTCTAAATTGCCCGTAGGGGTGTGTGTGTGTGTGTGTGTGTGTGTATGTCCGTCCGTCTGCGATAGACCTTTCGTCCTGTAGGATCCACCAGACACCTGTGAAACCCCGAATTATGGAATAAGCAGGTTAGAAGAAGATTAAAGGTGAAAAGTAAAAAAATACTAAAGCACTCTCGTGCCATAACTGCTGCCTGGAGGACTGGATGCGTAACGGAATGGTAGCCTTCCTGAGTGTGAACAGCTGTAACAGCAGCCCTCGTGATTTAGCCTGGACTACACTCGTGAGTAAACGAGTATTTCACACTTTCATGGTAGGAGAGAATTGGATATCCTCCATTCAGCTTATTCTCCAGGAGGCAGCATCTTACAGGGAAGAGACAGTTGGTGGTTCGAATGGGTGTGAAGCAGCTCTGGGAATTGAAGCAAATTGCATTATAGTCCAGTGTGAGGTGTTGGAAAAAACAAAGCCTCCCCACACTCGGATGGACTTTTTATTATTTCATTGTTTCACACCATAAAAAGGAGGAAGATTAAAGAGACAAGGAGAGCGAGGGAGCGCTGGTAATGGCGGAGAGAACGACTGCGCCACGAGTCGTGAGCAGCCGCAATGCCTGCTTTGCTCCGCTGCTCGCTGTATTTGAAAGTAGTTCAGAGGCGCCACTTACACACACACACACACACACACACACACACATGAAAGACTTGCTGTGTGGGTGGTGCCACCTCTACCCCAACGCTGCCACACCCACTCATGTCTGACAAGCTATATTTATTATTCCAGATTTAAGCACGCGCGTCAAACCGGGATGTCGACAAAAATCCATGGACAGAAAGCCGATGATGATGATGATGATGATGATGATGATGATAACAGCGCTTTGGGAAGTGTTTTCTCGTACATCACTTTTGGAACTGTGAAGTTTCTGTCACCGGTGTTGAGAGAATAGAATCTACAATGGCATGGTGTCATTGTCCAAAAATCCTTCAATCATTAATCTTCACTAATTCGTGGTCACAGGGTCTGCTGGAGTCTATCTCAGTACACATAGGGCAGGGCGGGCGCAGGGGGAACACTCTGGACCCGTCACCAATCCATTGCAGGGCCACACATAGATGAACAACCCCACATACTGAACCCAGAAAAAATGCATGCAAGCTTGGGGTGAACCTGCAAGCTCCACACAAAGACCCACACAAACCCAGGCCTATCTTGTTGTGGGAGGCAGCCTCCCCACACGCCACACCGTGCTAACAACTACGATGCCCTGCCCTGGGGGGGGTCAGTGGTGGGTCAAATGGTTAAGCCTCTGAGTTTCCCAGCCACCATAAGCCTGAAATGTTGAACTGAAGACCAGAATGACCTGGGTTCAAGCGCCACTACCACCAGCCTAAATTGTTGATTTGAAGACTAGGAAGACCTGGGTTCAAGTACCACCACTACCAGTTAACCATTGCTGGGTCTTTGAGCAAGCGTTGTCTTTCCTGCTTCATTCGACATTTATGGTCAAAGATATGATGAAGGTACAAAGATCATTTAATGGTACCTCGAGTATCTCAAACCAAAGTTCTACCTTAGATGATGTTTCAAAGGCTGTGCAAAAGCAGAAACATGGCCCAGAGGGTGACATGGTAGCAATAAACAGTAGGTAGAAATGTAAACTAATGGCTACCTGATAATACTCGACTAATAATGTGATTACGTCTGCCGCAGTATTTCAGCAGACAGGGGGCAGTGTCGCCATAAACCCCTTTTTATTATAGAACAATGTACCCCAGAATATCCCCAAATCCCACCGTTTTGCCCATGTCAAATTTCATGAATTGAAGGCGCAGACTGTCTGCATATTTCATGATGGCACACGCCTACCTACGTGAGAGCGTGAGAGCACCAGCGCTATCAGAGGTCCGTATAGAATAAACATCCTCTCTTTATTGAGCAGACCTGCTGATGGTCTACCAAGCAGGAAATCAGCTACCAGCGCAGTGCGACAGATAACTGCTCCACACTGGCACACACTGTTTTGTCCAGACAGACACGCCCGAACCGTCGCTGTGTGCAGCTCCATGAAATACAATAATAAACCTGTCAAAACACACAGTAAGCTCGTAACCCCGCCCATTTAAGCTAACCTTAAACCTTAAGTCTTTCTTATGGTGGCACAATTAGTTAAGTTAATCTGAAGATCCGGGTTCTAGGCTCACCACCGCCAGCCTGAGTCTTAAATCTGTAAATCAGCAAGATCTGGGTTCTAGCCCCACCACCGCCAGCCTGAGTCGTTAATCTGTAGATCAGGAAGATCTGGGTTCTAGCCCCACCACCGCCAGCCTGAGTCGTTAATCTGAAGAAGATCTGGGTTCTAGCCCTACCACTGTCAGCCTGAGTCGTTAATCTGTAGACCAGGAAGATCTGGGTTCTAGCCCTACCACTGCCAGCCTGAGCCGTTAATCTGAAGACCAGGAAGATCAGGGTTCTAGCCCCACCACTGCCAACCTGAGTCGTTAATCTGAAGACCAGGAAGGAAGATCTGGGTTCTAGCCCCACCACTGCCAACCTGAGTCGTTAATCTGAAGACCAGGAAGATCTGGGTTCTAGCCCCACCACCACCAGCCTGAGCCGTTAATCTGAAGAAGATCTGGGTTCTAGCCCCACCACTGCCAGCCTGAGCCGTTAATCTGAAGACCGGGAAGATCTGGGTTCTAGCTCCACCACTGCCAACCTGAGTCGTTAATCTGAAGAAGATCTGGGTTCTAGCCCCACCACTGCCAACCTGAGCCGTTAATCTGAAGACCGGGAAGATCTGGGTTCTAGCCCCACCACTGCCAGCCTGAGCCGTTAATCTGAAGACCAGGAAGATCTGGGTTCTAGCCCCACCACCACCAGCCTGAGCCGTTAATCTGAAGACCAGGAAGATCTGGGTTCTAGCCCTACCACCGCCAGCCTGAGCCGTTAATCTGAAGACCAGGAAGATCTGGGTTCCAGCCCCACCACCACCAGCCTGAGCCGTTAATCTGAAGAAGATCTGGGTTCCAGCCCCACCACCACCAGCCTGAGCCGTTAATCTGAAGACCGAGAAGATCTGGGTGTCTGGTGTCAGTGTCCTAATGATTCGACACATGGTGGCTGCAGTCTTAAGGTCAACACGCAAGTCTTGGATGTAGAATAATTTGTCCTATATGAACCTGGTAACCACTGACCAACTCCACACACCCCTCCACCCAACACCACCACACGCGACTGCAGACTCTCATCCATTTCTTTAGGATCTTTAAACTACTGCCGACATGCCCAGTGACAAATGGTTAAAAATACCAGAAGAGGCTATAACATGAGGGTGCCAATAATTATATTGCGGTGTCGTGGTAGCCTAGTGGTTAAGGGTGCTGGACTACTAATTGGAGTACCAGTGTTTGATTCCCTGTTCCACCAGGTTGCCACTGCTGGACCCTTATGAAATTACTCACTTATATAAAAGAGATGTAAATGGGCGGTGCGGTGGTGTAGTGGTTAGCACGCTCGCCTCACAATAAGAAGGTCCCGGGTTCGATTCCCGGGTCTGGGGTCTTTCT
>JAOTRA010000006.1:5546143-5559093 GCA_026260255.1 Pseudolaguvia tuberculata | reverse complement strand
TCTCTCCATGTTCTCTCTATGTTCTCTCTATGTTCTCTCTATGTTCTCTCCATGTTTTTTCCATGTATTCCCCATGTTCTCTCTATGTTCTCTCCATGTTCTCTCCATGTTCTCTCTATGTTCTCTCTATGTTCTCTCTATGTTCTCTCCATGTTTTTTCCATGTATTCCCCATGTATTCTCTCCATGTATTCTCTCCATGTTCTCTCCATGTCCTCTCCATGTCCTCTCCATGTCCTCTCCATGTCCTCTCCATGTTCTCGCCATGTTCTCTCCATGTTCTCTCCATGTTCTCTCCATGTTTTCTTTATGTTCACGCCTGACAGCAATGGAATGGGATGTGGTGGTCAAGGTCTGACATGGTGCATGCTCTGGAAATGCTTTTCTGTACACCTTGGTCATTTCACAAACCCAAACCAGCCTGCCAGGACCTACAACACCATTGAATAAAACGACAGATTCTTCTTTCCATTCTGATGATGGATATAAACATTAATTATTATTTTAATCCCAAATCTGCAAACCATCATGCAAAGTGCGGCCACCGCATGATTATATAAGCGCATGAATGAGCAGAAGGACGGGAGTATGAAAATGGAGGATTCCTCTTAAAGTGTGCGTCAGCAATACACCAACGCATTCGGATTAATTTATTCTCGGGTTATTTTCAAATGGTTATTGATAGAAATGGATAGCTTATTGATCGAAAGCAGGAGCTTTAGTGAATCATGTGATTAGACTGTTTACGAATACCGAGACGGAACTGAAGCTTGAAGCTTGTATGCTTCCAAATCTACACCAGTCTATTTATCTTCCAAAGTTAAGGGTCACCCTGGTCACGTCTCCATTTACTCCCCATCAGCCTGGTCCACGCCGCCAGAGGCCTGACATCATTACTCTCCATTTCTCCATATCAGGGATAACATGCATTGTGATTGAATGCTTATTGGCAGCAGGGTTGTTTAACACCGAGACAGTGATGGATTGGATGCCTAGTGGCAGGTGTGTGTGTGTGTGTGTGTGTGTGTGTACGCACTTACACGTAGCTTGGATCCTTAGACTTTTGCTGCACTCGTATAAACCCACTATTTCTTTCTCCTGCCTATATTAATGTCAGCAAAATCGCTAGAATCTTCTGTAATAACATGGAATAAAAACCTATTTATTGAATTAATATAATAAAAGCAAATATCTTTTATAGATCCTGAAATGGAAATGTTTGCTTGCTCATTCTGTAGCAAACAATTCATTTGAATCAATACACCACACACAACATGTTCTTCACTGGTACCACCCATATAACAAACCCCCCCATACTATTACAGACAAACGATCCATAGACCAACCCGAACGACACCGTGGCAGAGCTGAGAAGCTGTCAGGATTAATGGACCAAAATACAGATCAACCTATTATTTGGAATTTTGATTTGTTGTTTATTTTTTAGGGACTTGGAGAAGACTATGAAAGATCCACTGTCTATATATTGACCAGCTCCAGAAACCAGAAGTAAGAAGAACCCTAACCAGAACAATATGGCTGAATTTTTTGTAGTAAATTAAATGAGTACAATGTGACCTGTGGAAAAATTCACTGCATTCATTCACTTGTCTTGTGTATTGATTATCCTGCTCAGGGTCACACTGGCTGCGGAGACTCGGGAAGCACAGAAACATTATTTCTCCTTCTTTCTTCTTCTTTTTTTTTTCCCCCATGGTGCCCCAAACACCTTGGGGCAACTCCGAGTAGCCCGATCTACTTGGTGGAATGTCTTTGTAAAATGAAAAGTAACAAAGAACATATGAGAGTATCCTCCACTGGCACAAGATTCGGATCAAATCCAGGACCCTGGAGCTACCAAACCACAACCTTAGCACTCAAGTCACCATGCAAACCCCAGACCTATTCAGCCATAAGTCAAATCTACTTTATTGTTTCTTTACTGAGACGCTGGTTGAATCCGTACCATGGCCACAAATGGGTTTATCCACAACACAAGACCATCGTAGGACTGAGAGCTAAATACTACGTCCTAGTCGCCAAGACGATGACGCTAAACATGGAGGCGTGGCTTTCTTTGCTGACGCTAACGCTTACAGGATGACTATCCCGCTAATAAAACACTGGTAGCTTCGCACAGCAATTGCAACAGCTGAGACCAAAGAAAAAATGACCAAAGGATATTCCCCCGTAGAAAAGAAAACCTGAACCATTTCAAAACATCCACAAGTGAAAATGTATGCACGCAAACATCAAAAAGGATGAATAAGAAGCCGACGCCCAATGAAACCTTATAAAGCACCATAAGGGTCTCCAGTACACACCGAAGGTTCCATGCAACTGACTGCTGGACATCATCACAGTCCAAAGTCCGAAAAACGGAATCAGCCAGTTTGTCGGCCATGTTGGAGGAAAAGAATTGGAAACAGGTTACTCCATAAATATGGTGATGGATTGGATACCTAGTGGCAGGTGTGTGTGTGTGTGTGTGTGTGTGTGTGTACGCACCTACACGATCCTTTGACTCTGCACTCGTATAAACCCATGATTTCTTTCCCTTACCGATATGAATGCATGCAAATTCCCTATAATCTCCTGTAATAACATGTAATAAACACCTTTTGATCTCATTAACATTAAGTGCAAATATAATCAAAGCAAATATTGGACACAAGAATGGAATCCGATCAAAAGTTGGAATTTTTTCTCATTCCCATAACTGGGTTTGGAAAACTAGAGAAGACGTGCCATTCCGACTTTCCCATTTGCGTGTCACGGCGTAAGGTTTCTGCCGACGCACTAGTGAAGGACATTCAACTGTAAAGCCTTTCAGAGCTCCAGGTTATTAAATGACTTTTTCCTGGAACGTTGTTGGAAATGTATTGGATAAGGTGTGCACTGTGATAACATTTACCATCCGACCTCCTTCGTGTCCTAACTGCAAATGGATGGAGGGCCAACATTTATAACATCCATGAACCTGATTTAGATACAGAAGGCAACCGTGATGAGAAACATCCCTGATAATAATGCAGAACTTCACCCTTCAGCGAAACTGCAGACTGGTAGCGGGCCGCCGCTATAGACTGGCCACAGTGCTTCCAATCTGACGGTGCTGTTGTGTCTTTTGTTCAAACCCTTTAGACGCTCTAGACATCCGTGTCATCCGGGATATTAAAGAAACGCAGCCGCTTTTCTTTCTTAGCCCTTTAAAAAAAATCCATCTGGCAACCTGATTAGAGCAATTAGGGACTTTAATTGGGGTTTTTGGCAGAGAAGTGAAGACAGGACGTTGCATACTGGGCTCTTAGCACTCTTCTGCACACACACACACACACACACACACACACACACACACACACACACACATAAAAGGTGCACGGTGCAAAGAGTCACAGCCATGTTCCCTATTTGATATTTTCTAAATTTAACATTTCAGGTACGCTTTGCATTTCCTTCTTTGGTTTTTTTCTTTTGTTCTTTTTATTCTTTTTTTTTTTTCCCGCTAACGAATAATACTGTGTTTCCCGGCTCCGTATTTCACTTGGATTAGAACACAGGGAATTTGTGTTTTATGCTTGCCATCACACTTCCACAGTCTGATTAGAAATTTAATAAGGAAGTAAGGGAGTTGTTCTGTCTCTCTCTCTCTCTCTCTCTCTCTCTCTCTCTCTCTCTCTCTCTCTCTCTCTCTCTTTCCTTCACCATCTCTCAAAGGTCTATAAAAACCAGCATTTCTGTATGTATTGGTAAATGAAAGTGCCTGAGTGTAAGATTCTCTTTCCTAGGCGACACCAGGGGAAGAGGAATAGTCGACCCTCGAATCAATGACCTCATTATAGGTTCGCATTAAGACCGAATATACGGCGCCATAGAAAAAAAATGATGGTGGGAATTTGTTGGGTGAAATCCTCTTCATTTAGCTAACCCCCACCACCACCACCACCACTCACCCCCCTCCCCCCCCACCCCAGTCTCAGTACTATATTGGTTTAAATTATTAACTCGGTTCCCTTTATGAGTGTGTGCACAGCCCGCATGGGTGAGAGACTCTCTCTCTCTCTCTCTCTCTCTCTCTCTCTCTCTCTCTCGGTGGTGCTGGTGTTGGTGGTGGCGGCTGCCTCCATAAAACCCGCTCTCGGTGTTATTTAATACAGCGGCTGAGTGCCGTGCTACACAAACTGACTACCCTAAATCAACTGGCGGCTCCAGTGTGAACGTGTGATTTCATGCCTGTCTTTATTAATGAGATGAAAGCAGGAGATTATGTTTCTGTAGCGCTTTAACACTCGAGCTACCACTCGTGCAAAGACCTTTTAATTATTTCAACCGAATCCGATTCGATAAGGTTTTTTTTTTTTTAATCGAATCTAATTGAAACCTTTCAAATGCAATCAAACTTGTTGCAAATGTAAAAATGGCTCTCTTGCTTTTTTTTTTTTTCCTTTTCTATTTTACGGTTTTGCTCCGAGCACAGTGAGGTATGTGCACTGGACTATTTCTAATCCCCGACGTACTCATATTTGCTGACGTATTGCCATATTTGTGACAGAGACCCTGCAGGGCTGTGTGATGAACTGCTACCTTATTGCCAGCTAGCTCCTTTTCCGCAAAAACAAATCACACCCCCGTGTGGCCCGGAAATCTCACGTAGACCAGGCAATAGCATGGCCAGAATTATACAGTAAACACAAAAGACATCCGACATGCATGTTGAAAATTATTTCGGTCTAGCTACATGCATAATGATGTGCGACGCAAACACGGGGTGAAAACGGTTTGGCACGGGAAACAAAAGCAAAAAAAAACCAAAAACATGAATACATGCAGCTTGAGACTCCCATCGGAAATTATTAAGTAATTAGCTTTCAAAAACATTTATGAATTTCAATGAACCCCAACACAAAGAAGAAAACATGGAGCCGCCGCTAAAGAGGATGTAGAAACACACATGGAGAGGTAACCTCCATCTGGGGTTCCATTTGTAAAGCACCTGGGGGTGATCCTGCCAACAGATGGATCCTCTGTCAGAGGGAAGCTACGCTCTGGTTTTGACAGCCGTCCCAGCCGTCCGCTATACCACCATTAGACCAAAGCAGCTTATAAGCATCCAAAACCAGCCCTACCCCATGGACTGGGTTTTTGGGATTTACCTTTCTGACCCAGACGAGGACAGGTGGAACCATTAAACAGGGTCATCTGTTCCGTCTGCATGGCCATGTGTTAGCGAAGGTCATCAGTCGGACCAGTTTTAATAAGGAAGGAATCACACCATCAGTGGGGTGGGTGATGCTTGGACTCGCCAACAGACACAAACCCTTTTTTTTTTTGGACATCTGGTAAAGACATTAAAATGTCCACAGAATATTTTTCCACCTAGTAAAAAACTGTTAAATCCAAAAGTTAACATTTTTATTTTAAGCTAACAAATGATCTAAAGCATGACTAATCATGTGACAAACACAAAAGCTGAATCTATTTATTCTATCTATCCATTAAATTATCCACCCATCCATCCCTCCATTCATCCATCCATCCATCCATCCATCCCTCCGTCCATCCCTCCGTCCATCCGTCCATCCATCCATCCCTCAGTCCATCCGTCCATCCATCCATCCCTCCGTCCGTCCATCCATCCATCCGTCCATCCATCCATCCCTCTGTCCATCCATCCATCCCTCCATCCATCAATCCCTCCATCCATCCGTCCCTCCATCCATCCGTCCATCCATCCATCCGTCCATCCATCCATCCATCCATCCCTCTGTCCATCCATCCCTCTGTCCATCCGTCCCTCCATCGGACTACAAGTATCCATTTGTTATAAGTATTTGATCAATCGGCAAGATTTCTGTCTCCCAAATGTCTTTTACGCAGGTAACAAGCCGAGATTTGAGACACACCTATTAAGGGACTCTCTGATAGGGATAGGGACTCTCTGATGGGGACAGCTCCAAACTCTCCACCATGTACCAGACCAAAGAGCTGTCCAAAGATGTCAGGGAAGAGAATGTAGATTTCACAAGGTTAAAACGAGCTACAAGATGCACGCGGTGCAAAATAATTTATCCACCAGGTTTTTGGTTACCTTGACAACACCAATGATTTTAGTTCAAAATCCCCATGGAAATAACTGGCCTGCTTGTTAACAAATAATTAATTGAAATGATTGCTACAACCATTAACACTAACACAGAAATACCACGAAATGATCTGGTGCATATTTAGCACGTCTACCACTTGACTTCACCTCACGGCGAAGGTGTCATGGCATACAGCACAGCAGTAACGCAGAGCTGCCATCAGCCACCAATGCCCTTCACCCTCCCGTTCCTATAAAAAGCCCTCATTGTGTTTTGCCAGCACAATCCATCATAGCAGCTCTAAAGCAGACGCAGTTACTATAATATTGTTCCGCCGAAACCTGGGCTGGTAAAAGAAAGTCCGGTCTTATCCTGCCGCAGTGACTGCAGAGTCACAACCTACAGAACCCTTAATTCGTGGAAAACACCTTCGGAAAATGACTGGCTTTGTGCACCACCGAATAAGAGCCGTCAGCCAAAACAATAGCAACAAACACAAATCAATGGGTTCCGAGTCAAAGCAAGGACGGGGGGGGGGGGGGGGGGGGGGGGGGGGGGGGGAAAGTGGGGGTAAGCATCCAGTAACAAAAGCCAGGAGAAAAAGACAAACTGCGTTAATTAATTTTCCTCTGGGCGTGAGCGCTAAAGCGCCGGAGTCAAGACGAATGATCTCATTTGCAGAGAAAACTCGAGAGGAGGAAGCAAACAAACTGAACCCCTTAAACAGAGGTTTCATCCTAGGGAACAATGGAATTAGGATGTACACAGATGTGACAGCAAACGGGAGAAGAAAAAAAAAGCTGTAAATGACATTATGTGTTGAAACATACGAAGTCTTTCTTCTTCTAACAAATACAGATCAGGATCATTATTAGGGCTGTGTAAATATATCAATACAGTGGAATATTGCGATATTTTTTTCACAATATCATACCTTTAATATCGATACACATTTAGCACTGTGCCTTAGTGGTTAGCGCAATCGCCTCACAGCAACAAGGTCCACTATTGGTTTAGTAACATGTGATGCTCTAGACTCTAGACCATAAGGGGGAGCCCTAACCCAAAAGGGAGCTTTGTGGGGAAGTCGCATCATATGTTGAAAAAAACAGAACATCATATTCCTGGTTGGTCGTCCTCCAGAATAACGAGTAATTAGCCTTCAGTAGCTGTTAGTAATGAACCAGGAATACTGGACCCACATCAGGAATCCCGCACCAATTCGGGTCACTGGAAATACGAAATCCCAAGATCCATGATATCATTAAGGGGACTGAATTCTGGCTCAGGTTCTCGACCCATCTCAGCCACACCCTGTGAAAATTCTAATCATTTAATTTGGAACTCATCGATTTTGACACACAGCAAACAAGTATAGATACAAAAGTATGTCCTCAGAATAGATTTGATAAGTTCTGGCAACCGATCGTGGCTTAGAAACAAGTGAACAGTCCGAGTTTAAAGCTGACTGAAAGCAAGAACACAGAGCAGGCATAAAAGAGAGACTTTGATAAGAGTCGATTCATTATGGCCGGATGACGGGGTCAGCATATCTCCAGAACAGTAGTCTCTGAAGGTTTTGCCAGAGACAGGGTCACAGACACCCAAGGCTCTCTGATACGCTTGAGAAGTGAAGCTTGGCCAATCTATTCCGATATCACAGAAGAGCTACTTTAGCATAAAGTTCATGCTGGCTAGTGTTAGAACACAGATAGTCTCAGCCTTAGAACACACACCCACGGTTCTTTCGCTGAATGTTTAATGCATACAGCAAACTTATCTGGAGTTTCCAGGTCGACCTTTGATGGAAGTGGACAGAATTCTGGAGGGACCATGTGTGTCATGTTATGTAAACGCTGCTTGAAACAGAAGAAGTAAGCTGATGTGTTTCCATCAGTTTCAATGAGCATTCATCAAGATGGTGTCCAAACTCGATCCCGGAGGCACAGGGAGTTTCAATCCAACTTGCCTCGACACACTTACGTACCTATGTACATTTCAAGTGAACCTAGCAAGATCTTCATTAGTCCCCCAGGCCCGAGTATGGACACCCCTGGTATAGACTGTTTAAAAGACATTCATTTGAGATACACCACAAATTGTTATGTCACCGGGAGCTTTACCTGACTTCAAGGAAGACCATTAAGCTATCCTGCCCCGGGGCACCTTATCAAACCTGACCCTACATAAAGGTGTCTGCGGGAGGTCAACGTGCAAGCTCATAGGCAAAGAAATGTGTCCTCTGTCCACTGGGGGATTCACGCAACGGCTATGATAAACACCTTTCCTTACCCATGCATGGACATGGCAACCAGTTTCTTTTGTCGAGAGGATATGGTGCCCTGCCTGTTCAGGGTGGACCTACACCACCCAGAGAAGATGTGGTATTGGAAGCCAATAGAAGAATCAGAGATTTGTTGGGTTTTTTTCAGAGAGAAAGGCAAGCTGTGATTTCATATCCATAAACATTAAGTCACCCTCCAGTGAGCAGTCCGGAAAAGAAAATGCGAGTGCTCCAGTCATTAGGACGCATGGACGCATCACAGCAGACCGGCTCTACAGGTCCATTTAATACATCTCATGTTGATGCCACACACCTCATTTCCATAGTGTGAGTAATGAGATGAGGAAAAAACAAATAATGTGCAGCACTCAAATCAATCAAAAATGTGGTGTGATCCAGGTGGACACTCCGTCTGCGCCGGTTTAACAGCCACTCGTCGGACTAATTCAGCATCGAATAAAAAAACCCCCAAACAACCTATTTACGGCTTTCACGCTAATTAAGCACATGATTGTCGCGCTGGCGTGAATGGCAAGACGGGGTAAAAAGCTGCCTTTTGACACCGCACCCATGAAGCAACACACTGTTAGAGGTAACATCTGAATAATAGGACAGAATCTGAACAAAGCTACCAAGGCAGAAGGAGGAACCATCATTGGTTCATGTGGTGGAAGGAAGACGAAGAAGAACTCGTCGAGCATGGAGACGTTAGTGCACTTTACACATCCGAGTAGCTGACCTTCATAGTGGAGCCGAGCTTTGCACTTTTATCTCATTTATCAATACAGCATGTGTGTGTTTTCATCACTGTCACAGGCTGTGTGTGTGTGTGTGTGTGTGTGTGTGTGTATGTACGGGGTGTGTGACAGAGAAAAGTGGTGAGCTGTGCACAGTTGGTTAGCGGACACTAGCTCCCAGAGCCAGCTGCTGGGGAAGAATGGGCTTGCTGAAGGCATCTGTTCGGTTTGCTTCCATAGGGCGCAATCCATGGCCAAGAACACTGCTTTACTGTAAAGCCGGGCCAGAAAATCATCACTGACACCTGTTATTGAAATTATTAATGTGAGCAAAAGACAACCGGATTAGGGATGTGTACAAAGATGAAAAACTATTGCTAGGAATTTGATCAATAGGAATTTCTCATATTCATTCATTCTAAGTAGCTTATTCGCTAATTCGGGGTCACTGTGGTCTGCTGGAGCCTATCCCAGAGCACATAGGTCAAAAGGCAGAAGTACATCCTGGACATGTGGCGAATCCAGGATGTGATGGACTGTGGGAGGAATCCTGAATAAAACCCATGCAAGTGCAAATTCCATACAGAAAGACACCTTGGTCGGGAATCAAACCCGGTTCCTTCTTGTCGTGAGGCGACACCATTATTCTCATATTCACATTCAGAAAGTAAACCGAAGGTAACAACTAAAAATGGCTATTACTGTTGTTATTACCAAATTTTGGATTTATTGGCACCTATAAAGCTCGCGCTATCGTTTAGAAGGTAATGTTCCTTAAAGATCAGGACAGACAGGAAATTCCAGAGTAGCATGGTGGCTTAGCGGTTAGCAAGAACCCCCAGGTTCGTAAAGCTATTTTACTGATCCCTCAGTTAAAGCCACCAGAGAAGCAACATGGCAAACGAGGGTGTAGGAACATTCTAAATTGACTTCATCATACATGACAAGCACCAGTACGGCAATTACCTTCCGATATTGCTTTTACCCAGCAGGAGCTCTGCTAAAAAAAAGATGGAGCTGGAGTGTTATGACCTTCACATGTTACCCTGGCGTCTGTAGGGAAAAGGGGCTTTGCATATTTACCCAATATTCTTGCCATGAAAGTGTAGAACAGAAACAAGAGTAAAAGCATTAAATCCAACTTTCTGTTGAGTGAGTGAGAGAGTGAGAGAGTAAGCGAGTGAGTAAATGAGTAAGTGAGTGAGTGACTTACTACGTGAGTGAGGGAGGGAGTGAGCGAGTAAGCAACTGAGTGAGTAAGTAAGCGAGTGAAGGATTGAGTAAGTGAGTGAGGGAGTGAGCAAGTGAGTGAGGGAGGGCGTGAGCAAGGGAGGGAGGGAGGGAGTGAGCGAGGGAGCGAGTGAGCGAGGGAGCGAGTGAGGGATTGAGTGAGTGAGGTAGTGAGCAAGCGAGTGAGGGAGTGAGCAAGTGAGGGAGGGAGGGAGTGAGCGAGTGAGTGAGTAAGCGAGTGAGGGATTGAGTGAGTGAGGGGGTGAGCAAGCGAGTGAGGGAGGGAGGGACAGAGTGAGCAAGCATGTGAGAGAGTGAGCGAGCGAGCGAGTGAGTGAGTGAGTGAGCGAGTGAGCGAGTGAGGGAGGAAGGGGGAAAGTAAGCAAGTGAGGGAGGGAGTGAGCATTATTAGGCCACACAACTGAAGGGATTGGTCACTCCTGCACCATGTACACCGGTAGTCTAATCACACGGTTTTGATTTTGATCACGTTTCAATAGGTTTCCACCCTCACAGATTCCCCCAGCCCCCTATAAGCTATCGATGGGAATTGCTGTAGACCAAGTATCTGACCTGATACTGACCTTTTCCACAATTCCCACTCTGCACCAGGAAATAATAAGACCACTTGACAGGTGCAAAAAAAAAAATAATAATGGTTAAAAAAAAAAACCCATAATAGAACCAAAAGATAGAAACCCTCTGTGGTAGCTTGGGTTAAGAGTAGTGTTGGGAATGGTGGTCTCCAGACACACATCCCTAATATCCAAAAGGATTATCAGATAGCAGCAGTGGCTCAGTTCCAATGATGTGCTACAGATGGACAATGAGGTCTGATACTGTAAACAGGAGTAGATGGCCTGGGGGGAGAGGAATCAATACCAGCTGGAGGTTGATAACATGGTGCCATTGACTCCAGCTTATCGCCCGCAGCTCCATCGACAACACCCACCAGCTTAATTCCTCTTACACACATGCATGGCTCCATACACACCTCCACACATCATTATCTGCTTTTTCTCATGGGCGGCTGGCTCCCCAACAGTTTGGGCTTAGAGACTTAGGACGGGTTTAGTATTTCGTGCATGATAGTAAAACTAATCGGACGGACACTAAAACAACGAAACATCTAGTCAACGTCTCACTTTAAATATCAAAGCTGACTCAATGGGTTTCATTTCTGGTAGCCTTTCAGGTAAACACCCTACATACTGGCCGTAGTAGGACAATCTCATAAAACAGAATTACTTAAGGGCGGAGCAGCGGCGTAACACAGTCGCCTGACAACAAGAAGGATCCCAAGGTTTGATTCCCAAGCATTGGGTCTTTCTGTGCATGGGTTCTCTCGGGGTACTCCGGTTTCCTCTTACAGTCCAAAAACATGCTTTGCTAACAGTTTTGCAGCAGACATTTAACAGCCTGCTATCTTTACACACACACACACACACACACACACACACACACACACACACACACACACACTTCTAAAGCGCAGTTCCAGTGCTGATGAAGCCCGCCGCAGCGCAGTTCTATTAGATCATTTCAAGTGCAGAAAAAAAGAAAACCCTGGACAATGAAGCCATCGTTGAAGCACCAGACCGTGCCAGAACATACAGAGCTGATGTAAAGCTAGATCTCCCGGTTCCATCTGACCGATCCTTCAGAGTCAAGAACCCGACCGGCTGTCAGCCGTCCGCACCAGGGCCTGTCACAATAACGGCTGCTCTGTGAAATCAACACAAGCACCTCAACCTTCGCTTGTCAAGTCTACCAATACCGAAGCCTGAGCATGGACCATCAGCTTTTTCTTCATCTGCTGCTGGTTTATTAAAATGCCAGGCAAAGGGGTGCTAAGAGTAATAAGGAATAGGGGGCGGATGATTTGCACCTCTGACCCATGGTGTTGATACACCAATGTTTAAGCTAATAATGATGATGATGATGATGATGATGATGATGATGATGATGATGGCAGAAAAATGGATTGTTTTAAGTTATGTAAAAGGCACCGACTGAAAGTAGCCAAGCCACGTAAATGTCTATGGGGTCTCTTTAATGACCGCTTTCTGGATTTTTAAGAAATGGCTATAAATAAATAAAGAAATCAGCATTGCAAGAAGCAGAAGTATCCATGAAAAGAGGAAGGACTTTTCATTTTTTTTTAAATATAAGCGCGATAGTTAGTTATACAAGGGGTCATCAAAAAGTTTCAAGACATACCAATAGATGGCAGTGAAGTGATAGTTATAAAGTAATAATACATCTATCCATCTACTCATCCATCCATCCATCCATCCATCCATCCAACTAGCCAGCCAGTCATCCATATACCCATCCATTTATCCATCTACTCATCCATCCATCCATCCAACTAGCCAGCCAGTCATCCATATACACATCCATTTATCCATCTACTCATCCATCTAGCCAGCCAGTCATCCATCTACTCATCCATTTATCCATCTACTCATCCATCCATCCATCCATCCATCTAGCCAGCCAGTCATCCATATACCCATCCATTTATCCATCTACTCATCCATCCATCCATCCATCCATCCATCTAGCCAGCCAGTCATCCATATACCCATCCATTTATCCATCTACTCATCCATCC
>JAOTRA010000006.1:5513859-5529066 GCA_026260255.1 Pseudolaguvia tuberculata | reverse complement strand
ACTCTAATAATAACCCAGTATGTGATCATGGAGGTCAGGGGGTTTTGTGCTCAGGATCATTGTCATGCTGGAACAGTTAGTCAGTTAGTTCCAGTGAATAATTTAATGATACAACATAAAACAAACATTCCAGACCAACTGTGGGGCTACCAGATTTGTTTGGTAAAATTTGGAGAGGTCAGATGTCTTAAAACTTTTTTTCCATTACAGAAGAAAACACCCAAAATACCCCGAGCGATAAATGATAAATATGGTTTGTTCTATGTGAAATGGCAACAGTTTTTCTTAGTTAGAAAAATGTTTCTAAAACCAGGTATTAGATTATAAGGCTGTAATTCCCTGTTACCATGGAAACAAAAGCATATTACAGCCGGTCCTACTGACAAAGCTTGTGTAAAAGAAAACATGCCTCATTCATTCGTTCATTCATTCGTTCATTCATTCGTTCATTCATTCATTCATTCATTCATCTTCTAACCCGCTTATTGAAATTAATTTGGGTTCACGGGGGTCTGCTGGAGCCTATTCTAGTGCACATAAGGCAAAAGACAGGGGTACCATGGACAAGTTTGCCAGACTATCGAGGGCAACACATAGACAAACAACCACACACACACACACACACACACACACACACACACACACACACACACACACACACACGTGTATATGAGTATAACCTCATGTAAATGTTTTTGGACTGAAGGAAACCAGAATACCCAGGGGAAAAAACAGAAAAAATTCTGCATTGAAAGACCCCTTGCCCCTGAATGGACCATGCTAACCACCTGCAGAAAGCTAGGTGTTATTTGTAATTATCCTTTACCCACTCATAATGGTGGAGTGAGTGAAATGGTTTCTTCCATATTGAGTTTATTTAAGTGAACTCACTCACCTTTCGGACCCTGTGCAGTTCTGAGGCAGAATGAAACAGAATGGGGACACAAAGTCCAGCAGCCAGAAATGAACCTTGTCAACGTCGTCCTGTCCAGCGAGCGCTTGGGCGAGTCTGTTGCATACAAAGAAAGCGTGAGATTCCGAGAAGTCTGTAAGTGCATGTAGAGTATCAAAAAGTTTCGAGAAACACCAGTAGATGGCAGCACAAGGTTAGAAGGCCTCCATTTGACATGGCATGTTTATGGGTTTTTTTGGTGGGCTGCTTTTTTTTGCCTTTATTGATAGGATGGAATGAGAGAAGAAATGTAACAGGTGGGACGGAAAGAAAGGTGGGACCGGAAAGGCCCTGAGGTGAAATCGAACCCGACCTTTCACATGTGGGTGTCGGCGATTTAACCCACCACACCACGGCACCAGCCAGTGTTTTGAAACTTTTTGATACCAGGTGGTCTATGGGATTATACCTAGCTGTACAGTTGCAGTGGTACATGGTGGTGTGCTCGGCATTGTGGAGGCCAAATTTCTCCTGCAGTGCAGCTATCTGGTAATGACACGAGTCCAAATCTTTATAAGCCTCACAAGTGTCCAGTTTACCTATAAAGTAAAGAAGTGGGTGTTTATAAAGCCCAAATGTCACATGGGGGGAGAACAGACATAAGACTTTGAACAGTATTAACAGTATTAGTAGTAGAACCTTTTTGTCTAGTCTCATGAAGAAGCTGCATCTTAGGAAAGTCTGATGTTTGGGGCTTTGGTGAGTTTTTTGATGAGCTTGTTGGTTCTAGATTTGAGGAGGTTTCTGGGTTCGATGAGACTGTTGGTTCTAGATTTGAGGAGGTTTCTGGGTTCGATGAGACTGTTGGTTCCAGATTTGACGAGGTTTCTGCGTTTGATGAGACTGTTGGTTCTAGATTTGAGGAAGTTTCTGGGTTCGATAAGACTGTTGGTTCTAGATTTGAGGAAGTTTCTGGGTTCGATGAGACTGTTGGTTCCAGATTCGAGGAGGTTTCCGGGTTTGATGAGACTGTTGGTTCCAGATTTGAGGCGGTTTCCGGGTTTGATGAGACTGTTGGTTCCAGATTTGAGGCGGTTTCCGGGTTCGATGAGACTGTTGGTTCTAGATTTGAGGAAGTTTCTGGGTTCGATGAGACTGTTGGTTCCAGATTCGAGGAGGTTTCTGGGTTCGATGAGACTGTTGGTTCCAGATTTGAGGAGGTTTTTAGGTTCGATGAGACTGTTGGTTCCAGATTTGAGGCGGTTTCCGGGTTCGATGAGTTTGTTGTTTCTAAGTTCTCTGAGTTCTTCGTTCTTTGTGTTCTTTGTGAGTCTGTGTGTGTCCGGGTTGTGTATCTCGTTTCTGATTTGAACGAGTCTGTAGGTTTGAGTTCTGGTTCGATTTGAGGTGGATTAACGTTAGTAACAGGCAACCGTTTTGACACTGATCCAGACGAATGCTTTGGACTGGCATCTTTAGTGACAATGTCAGATGACATTAGTAGGTGGTTAGTAGCTGTGAGATCTCGGAAAGAGACTGTGAGACTTAAATCCAGTTTCTTCTCTTCCAGTAATGTGGAATTATAATCCCTCGCTTCCCTTAAAAAAGCGTAAGTACTGATTGTGCTCTGTTTACACCTGTTGTATAAGAAAGAACAATAAAGGTTTGTTTGTCGCCATGACGTTCTAGAATGTCACGTCTTATTTGAACAAAATCCCATTTATTACTATATAATGGCAATAAAGGAAACCTGAAAGTATGTGGATAGATGTCATTTAAAAGAACTCTTACATGCCCCACCAGCTCCATTTTGCACACTTTGTTTTGTGTAAAAATTCAAAGCACCGCATCTTGAGGACGTTAAAGTAGCCGTAGCCTACCACATCAGACATTCTATCATTGGCACTATGGAGACAGTGGCGAAATCTGAAAGAAAACCCCCAAGTGACAGATTGCATCAATGGAATTATCTCAATAGGTTACAGCAAATGAAATGGGTTTCGTAATGACCCACAAATCCTGTTCTGTCCTCTGGAGGCATCTCATGGACGTTTGACATTTGAGCAGTCATTGGAATTGTTTGCGGTAATAGAATACGACTTACTTGCTGTCACAGTCACAGTGTGACAAAGTGAAGAAGTTTGTGTTGAAAATGCCGTAGTTGAACTCAAACGAAGCAATCGTTTGTTCACAGTGGTCATGTTCCCTACAGCACTTATCGGTCTCCTCAAACAAACCTAGAGGACAGGGATGGGGGGGGGAGGGGGTAAGAACAAACGAAGCCGTCCATGACCAACGAACAAGGTCATCAACACAACATCACAGCGGCTAACCTAAATCAGAAGAATTGGACGCCTTGTTCCCAGATCCACACCACAGAGTCCCCGGAATCATCAATGCTCGTTTGGGCCGCTTGGTGGATTGAGAACGTCCTTCAGCGTTATGGGAAACGGTTCTGCCGCCGCCCATGCTTTCGACATCTTTACTCCTACGCACAGACACTCTCAGGTCTGGCAATGGTCCTACAGCTACACAAGAGTCATCAGGTTCAAGCATTAAAGTGATGTTAAAGCGTTTATCCGGAATGTCGGAAAAAGGCAGGTCTCTGGCGTTCCAGCATTTTGATAAATAGCTTTTAATAACGATGGGGTTGTTGCTTGTCATACACTCCAACAGACTGTTGTCTTTGTTCCAGATACTGTCAAACAGCAGAAGATATCTGTCTGTACCCACTGTAGTGTGCCCAAGGAACATATAACGTCTCTGTCCATTGGAGATTGAGCTGGTCCAAAAACAAAAATGGTGGTTTGATGTCCATGAGGCAGAAAAATGATGAAATGTTGAAACAAAGCACACGATAACTATTAAACAAAAATACTGGCCATACATTTTACCTTCAAATCCAGAAATGTGTTTGGGAATTTCTTGGAATTTCTCGGAATATTTATATTAAAAATGATTTTTTTTTTTTTTAAAACCCTTCTGAATATCTCGAATACGTCCCCTCGAGCCGGGTCTTATATGTTGGTTAGAAAGCCTAACGTTCGTCATTTAGTGGTCTTATGTCAACGTCAGAGGGCGTGACTGTAAACATGGCTTTTGATTATTCCATTTTTAGCCAACAGACAGTTGAGACCGGAGAACCAGGCTGGACACACCGATCTTTTATCATTAGCAATAAATAACGTTATCTTGCTGGACCATGTGACTTTCCCCAACATGACCAGAATTGAATTTCTAAAATAATAAAAAAAAAAAAAAAGGGTTAATGGCTAAAATGATTTCTAAAATGAAAGCAGTTTCTCATAATATTTCAATCTTATCAATCTTGACCAGACACACAAAAATGAGAGTGTCATTTCTGTGTAAAATCAATGATGTCATGTTAAAGATAAGATGAAAGCAGTTTAGCTCATGGAAGGAAGCTTGCAAAGTTTACATATGGTAGCAATGCAAAGGTCAGCTGGTGTTTAATTGACTAGTCAAACCCTCGCCTGATTCCACACCAACCGGTTTTGTCCTATCACAGATGAAGACCAAGTTAATGATCAGCAATAGTATTACAGCTGAACTATTTCTCCATCTATTACAGAGAGTTTGCTTTCATCTGGTGGAAAATGAAAAGTTTAGGGTTGGCCTGTTTTGTAGCTGGTAGAGTGGCAGCAGGTTCGATTAGGTCTTTGTACTTGCAGTGTCTTTTCTTATCAAATTATTTTCTAGTTTAGGATTATAACACTAACACTAAATATAAAATACCCAATGGATGAAATAAAACCCGGGAATGTTTATGTGCGGAGTTTGCATGTTCTCCCCTGCTCTCGCGTGGGTTTCCTCCGGGTACTCCGCTTTCCTTCACAGTCCTAACACATGTAGATGAGGTGGATGGGTGATTGTAAATTGTCCATAGGAGTGAATGTGTGTGTGTGTGTTATTTGTCTGTGTGTGGCCCTGAGATGGACTGGCAACTGTTATTATTATTGCTTTTAAAAAATTACCCCCTTCAGTCTCATATCTCTACCCCCTGCCAAGCTAAACAATGTACTAATCCTACATCCTGCTTGGTCAACAATGCTTTACGCCACTTAGGGGGAACTTAACCTCCAGATCCAGCTCCAAACAATATCCTACAAATTCTGTGTGGATGTGCATGTTTTAAGGTCCGATTTTCCAAATAAGGTTTGGGGTGGGTCAGTCGGCATTCCAGTTCATCCCAAAGGGGTTCAGTGGTGGTAAGTGGTGTTCACTCTAATAATAATGCAATTATGGCGGTCTGGGGTTTTGTGCTCAGGTTCATTGCCATGCTGAAACAGGGTAGGGTTGGAGGAATAATGCAATGCTACAACAAACATTCTAGACCGACTGTGGGCTTCCAGATTTGTAGCAAAAGTTTGGAGAGGAACTACAATCGGATCTGACAGTCAGGTGACCAGGAAACATCTGGAAATATAGTGTATGTTCAATGGAAAGACAGGGAATAATACAGTACTTATAATATTTTACAGTATAAAGCTAGTTTTTGGTTCAAACCTTTTGGTGTTTTGGCTTGACAATGCACCTGTGCACAAAACCTCTGAGTTCCATTAAGAACCAATGTTTTACAAAACACATGTAATGAGCTGTGCGACGCTACTATGGATACCTTTTCCAGATGTTTATAGGTTATTCTAACACTGACTTATTAGCACGGTCGCTTCACAGCGCGGTGGTCTTAATTCTGTGCAGTTTTCCCAGCGCTTGCTTGGGTTTTCTCCTGGTACTTCAGTTTCTTCCTACAGTCCAAAAACATGCGTATTACAGCTTGACTGGTGATTCTAAATTGCCTGTTGTCACTTGACCTTTGTTCCAGAACGTTGGAGGCGGTTGAAGGTGAACAACAGAATCAACACAGTGGGCACACTGGAGAGAGGCGTGTCCCTGTCAGCTTCCACCAACAGCATCACTCTTGACCAGGCTGTTTATTAGCAATGATTTTATTGGCTACATTCGGAGCATACAAGTGTATACACGGAAAATTCCACACCATATATAAGAAATATATGAAAGAATATTTTATTTATTTATTTTTATCGTCTGTGGCAATATAAGAAGAGCAAACATGTTTAAGAAAGTGTCCATGCACAAACACTGTCCGAAGAAGCAAGCATTTACTCTGGACGTGTACACCATTTATCAGGAACATTCCTATGTGCATTCAGGACGTCAGACGATGGAGATGCAGTGCAGATTCAAATTCGAGGGATGAAAAAATAACCAAATTGCTTATGGTAACCGCTAGTAACCAACCATAAGTCAAGGTCGTGTGATTGACTGGCAACCGGTCCACCATGTACTTCTGCATTTCACCCTATGTGCGCTGGTAAAGGTTCCAGCAGATCCCTGTGATCCCGAATTATGGAATAAGTGGGTTAGAAGATGCGAATAAACCAGCAAAGTTCACTTGCTAGGTTAAATACTGGATATAGTAAGAAATTGCTCCAATGAACTGCTTCGCAATAAAGATGGCGTAACATGTGGTTCTTTGTGGAAATAAATACATTTGTTTTCTTCAAATTTGTCGTTTCTTATTTATGAAGCCGTGTTTCAATGGAAACATGGCAGCGATTATATTTCGGATAAATTTCAGCTGCTAGGATAAAGATTAGAATGAACTAATCACCTTGTACAGCAGTGGTGAGTTGAAAAGCATCTCATGCATCAAAGTTCTTAATGGTTTGAGCTCTATTTGCAGAAAACCAGGAAAGTGCAGTAAATAAATATAATCCATAATAAATCAATACGCTATTAATAATGAATAATAAATAAGTATGGTCTCGCATTTGGGTAAGAGAGTTTAGTGATGTGACTTATTGTGTTCTTGGTCATGAACCGCAGCTATTTTTTTCTTGTTTTGTTCGGTTTGCTTAACGTTAGTAGAACATTATTTAAGAAGGTTTACCGTGGAACTGTTATATAGCATTAGGAGAACGTTTCATGCCCTAACATTTCCACAACACTTTTTTAGGGTAAAAGGGGGGGGGGATGTTTTTTGCCTTTATTGATGATGAAATAGGGAGAGATGGTGAGAAGGGGGATGAAAGGCCGGAAAGCCGAACAAGGATCGAACCCGACATGGGTGTTGACGCCTTAACCTACTCTCAACCCAGACCCTCAACTTACAATCATCCTGTCAACAGCATTTTCTTCCTGGGGTTTTTTTTTTCTCACACTATTCAATCCAAAGATAATATAGTGTGAAAAGGATAATAAAAAAAAAAATACTTAGTTACGACAGCAAAACCATGATAAACATCATAGCTATTACAACTTTCCCCGAAAGCTAATGATTGGTGTAAACATTGATTGAAGCTTTTCATTCCTATGTACTGTATATATCCAGGGGCACCGCTTGGGAAAGAGGGATTTCTAAAGGGCCCATGCAATTGGGAGGTCCCAAGAAATCCGTTTTTGTTAGTAGAGACAGTGCGGAATAAATGTGGCAACGATGTGGCCAACCTTGCTATTTGCTATTACAAAGTACCTATTTGGCTGTCACACTAATCTGCTTATGTTCCTCCCCCCACAGTTACATAAACATAAAGGGTACAACATGTAGCTGGATGGGTTATACCACTTTCTGTGCAAAATTCCAATCCGTTTCATTTTGTTATATTTAATGTCCAAATGCTTTAGGGGCAAAAAAGTTGCTCTTACAATATAATTGGATTCCATTTAAAGTCACATTTTCTATCTCTGTACTTATTATACCCTGGTTGGGGTTTTTTTTGGTTTATTTTTCCTCCTCGTTATCCTGTGCAATAGTGGATTAGTTTCAATACAGTCCTACGGTTAAAGATGATCTGAACCGCTAATTACATAATAGCTCATTGCAAGAGCACGAAGCACGACGTGCACTATTGTACAGGCTAATTAGCACAGTAGGAATGGTTTTCAGAGAGGGGGTGGGAACAGACGGTGGAAGACAGTAAGAACGATTGGGACGTGGAGGGAAGAGAGCATTTCACTCATCGGCCTCCATGTTATTTTGATTGAACAGCACATGCCAGCGTTCGATCTTCTTGTCTTTGTTCTTCAGGCACTCGTACCAATGCTTCAGGCATTCTCCTTTGGCCGTGATACCCAGCTGGCAGCCCCCTGCAAGACATACATTTTATCTTTAGCTCACCTCATATAACATGGACAAGGACAAGTTTAATCAAATGATGTGTCAAATTCAAAGCAACGGTTGGTGCATTGCAAGAAAAGCCGAGAATCTATTGCGTGCATCTCTGTCGCAGCATGTCACAGTTCGCCCGTGCTTTAAACCAGCAGCAGGAAAAACTACGCTTTGTTCGGTTACCGCAGCAAAACGCTTATGATCAATTTTTCTGTCATTTACATTTACAGCACTTATTCGGTTGAGGTCCTTGCTCAGTGACCCAAAAGTGGCTGCTTGGTGGTGCCACGATCCTTTGATCAGCAGTCAAAAATCTAAAGCATTCAATCTTAACCACTGGTCAACTGGTAGCTCGTTGGTTGTGGTCGTGAACTACTGATCGAAAAGTTGTCCACCCAAATCCCGGTAATCCCGGTACTTGCATGCTGCTACGGCTGTGGTCCTGAGCAAGATCCCCAACCCTCAACTGCTGAGATGAAGAACCAATATCAGGTAAACATCCTTTTTTTTAATGCAACAAAAAGCAGAGCTACGGTTGGGCCCACAGAAAGGGCCCTGCCTTGGAGTCGGACCTTAAGCATCTAAGGAATCTAACCTTGGAATCTAACCTCTAAGCATTTACCCTGGAGATCACATGAGTCAAGGTGCCGCCATATTTTGCAATAAGCAGCAAAACACTGAGTTTAATTGGTGGCCAAAAAAAACCTTCCTTCATCTGCAAATCAGAAGGACATTCAGGAAAAGGCATGTGTTCATATCACCCAACATCGTAACCTTATAGCGCAATACACAGTGGGCGGTAACAGACGTTTTATTCTTTGGAAAGTCAATCCACATATTTTGTGAAACGAATAGAACAAGGGATTCACAACAATGAACATGAAGGGAGTCCAGTTTCTGCAAGCTAACGATTGCATTTTTAATGCGCCGTGAATTCATTTCCATATTCATTAAGGTCATGGCCTTTATTAGCCTGTGGAATGGTGCAGGCATATTCCAATATATTCCCATTTTCGAATGCTCTGGGTATTGGGTGGGATATTCTTCATACCTATAAAATCGTTGGCTTTTCCCATGTCATAATCCCAGACGGAGATTTCCAAACTCTTCTTTGCTAGTTCGCTGTGTTTGATTTCATAGCTGAACTCCTGCAAAATAGATATATCTATATATAACTTGGCCTCTTCATCTTAAAGGGCCAGCGTTCACAAATATTCTGTCAAGGTATTATGTCAGCGGTGTAAGAGTATTAGCGAGAGCAAACCTCATTAAATTCCGGGTTGAGGGTCTTCTTCTTGATCTGTGTTTTATTCTTGGCTTTCTTCCCTACTTCAGGTTTCAGGGTACTAGAAAACAACAGGAAGACAATAAGCTACGCTACAATCGAACCTAATATATAAGCACTAATGTGCCTACAATGGATGTTGCTTATCGTGACTTTATTAGCATAGGCACGGATAGCATAGAAATATTTACATCTTGACATAAGGATCGGAGTAGCCGTTGGCGTCCATGGAAGCCAAATGAGCACAGCGGACAATACCAACAATAAGTTGACTCCGCTGGCTGTTGTAGGTGAGAGACACCAGAATGCGTCCTCTCTCTTCTGAATCGTCGCCCTCGTTTGTCTAAAGAAGATTTTCATTAGCAAATAAAGTTTCCATCCATCCATCCATCCATCATCTATTCATCCACCCCTTCCTTCGTTGTCTGAATTCGCTTATTGATAATCAGGGTCATGGGATCTGCTAAATCCTGCTCCACTGTCATTGGGTGAAAGGCAGGCATATACCCTGGACAGGTTGTTACTAAATCTTCTGGAGCAGTGGTACAGCCACCTCTTATCTAGAGCGACTTACATTTTATCACTTTTTGTACAACTTAGCAATTGGGGGCCTTGCTCAGAGGCCCAATCTGGTTACATGGCGGAGCAAGAACCCTGGTTTTTCTGGTATCAGTCCAACGCCTTAAATGGGTATGAAACCGAGTTGGCATTTGGAAGACCAGGAGTCGGCCACTGCTGGGTCCTTGAGGTCTCAGGAGCAATGTTCAGAAACTGTTGCCTCTGGTCGTCTAGTCTGTGTGTGTGTGTGTGTGTGTGTGTGTGTGTGTGTGTGTGTGTTCCCAAATGTCCCACTGCACCTTTAATTACACGTTGACAGAAGAAATATCACACTGCAAATGGATGATGGTATATTCTACGTTTACAGCATTTGGCAGATGCTCTTATCTTACCAGAGTTATTCATTTTATTTTTGTATACCTGAGCAATTGGGAAGCTAAGGGACTTGCTCAAGGGTCCACAGTGATTGCTTGATGGAGCTGAATATCAGAATATCATTTCCTATGCTTTGCTCTCGCTACTCGAACTTTCTTTGAGATCATTGATGTATACGTTTATTTACCTCCTCCTCATACAGTGCCATACCACGCACTGCACCTCCGGCAGCTGTTCGCTTCACCTACATGTGGGAGAATGGGAAGCAGACGGTGAAATTCAAGAGCGCAACATCACGTGAATATCTTTGTCTGTAATATAATCTCATCCATCCAGCTTACCGGAATAACTCTCTCCAAACACACATTAAAGTTCTTTTTCTGGTTCGGCTTCAGCTTCTTTAGGACCACACGCGTTTCCCCGATGAACTCGTTATGTCCAAACTTGTCTTCGTCGCTCACGGAGAGTCTGAGAACGGACAGCATGACAGCATGAGCAACATCAGCAATCTATCTACCTGTCTGTCTGTCTGTCTGTCTGTCTGTCTGTCTACATATCTATCCATTTATCTATCCGTCTATCTATCTATTTATCCATCTATTCATCAAGGCTTGCTGATAGGTTTTTGGAACCATGCTGCCACTACTGGGCCTGTAAGCAAATCCATTAACCCCCAACTGCAAGTCACTCTGGATAACAGCATCTGCCAAATTCCCAAATGTAAATCACACTTTTTTAATCACACTTTGGAAACTAAAAGTCAATTTAGGAATTGAAAATAAGTTGCTGCAGTTTTGCAAAGTGGAATCAAGCCATTTTTTTTTTTTTTGGCTGGATAGACGAGTCAAGCTTGTCAACAGTCTGGTGGTCCACTTTGTGTCAATAGGAGACAGATGAGACAAACACACATCCTTTATCTTTACAAAGCTCAGAAGGAGGTCGGGTATTGTAAAAAGAGCAAACTCAGCAGATGGGATAATCTGCCCAGTCTTGATACCCCCCCCCCTTCTACCAGCAAACCAACAGACTTTAGTTTGCCCCTGAAATCTGCTAAATAAATTGTATTTAATGAATCGGATCTTTATTAGGTGGTTAACGAGAACAAAACCATTGTAAAGTCCTTGACATATTTCTCATTAAAACAAGTTTTCGATTTGCTCATTATATCTGCTGGTGGCCTTTGCGATTGGATTATGCAACATTCCTGATGATTATTATTACGCTGCTCTTATTCTTTAACAATTAACCTTGATTTTACATTTGGTGTAAGAACAAAGCTCTAAATATAACAATTATCACATTACCTGAGGGTTTTTCTCTGCATGTCCTCATTGGTGATGCCGTGGTAGACCAGCGTCTCGTTCCAAGCGGGATTCAACGTGTTGCGCAGGGTCTTTGTGCGTAGCTTGTTTGACTACCAAAAAGAGAATACCAGATAAACAAGTAAACACTGCCGTTTATTTCTTTTTTATTTTATTTGAGCCTCATAAACATAAAGTCTAGGATGTGTTCTGGAGACGGCCGTTGTAAATGTGGGGGTGGGACTGAGTGTATAAAGCCCTTTCATCAGGGGCAGCTGAGGGACCTCACATATACTGTCTTTGTATCGGGCCCAAGAATTTGGACTACGCCCCTGGTCCTACGCTGTGACCAGGGGATCATAGATAAAATTAGCTAATACAATAGGATGGAGTCGGCTGTGGCCCCCTGTGTGTCGGGACCGCCCGTCGTGAGCTGCTGAAAACCCATACGGGAGCCTGATTGGTTATCAGCTCTGCTTTCACTTCTGAACGTTTACCTTGCTAGCACCTGGAAGTAAATGCAGTTTGACGTACGGATCAGCAAGACCGTTGGAATCCATCGACTTCAAACCCTGAAATCAAAGAGAAACACAACAATTTAAATTAATATTAAATTATCAGTCGGCATTACAGTAGCTTAGCGGTTAGTCATTCATTCATTCATCTTCTACATCCTAGACAGGTCATCAGTACATCACAGGGCCACACACACACACACACACACACACACACACACACACACACAGACGCACACACACACACACTCCTATGGGCAATATATGTTGCCTACATATATGTTTTTTTGGAACTGTTGGAGGAAACTGGATAATCTGGTATAAATCCACGTAAACATGGGGAGAACCTGGAACCTGAAAAGGCAAAGTCATCCTGCCGCTCATAATTATTTGTATTATATTAATTATTAATTTCTTCTCTAATGGAGGGTCATGGAGTTCTGCTGGAGCCTATCTCAGCACACATAGGGTGAAAGGCAGGAGCACACCATGGACGCCTGTCCATTGCAAGACCACACATAGACACACACAAGAACCACACACACACATACATACACATACATACACACACACACACATACACACACACACACACACACACTCCTGATTTTATAGCGGATGGGCTACATAAAGCCGAGGCTGTAGTGAGCGTTGAGGTCTGGGAAACGTCTCCTGGTCTGATGGTTCACACAGATGGTAAAGTCAGGATTTGGTACTAAAACCACAAAGCTAATCAGAGCCACAACCTGCTTGGTGTCAATAGTCCAGCATTTTCTTTACTTCCTTTTCTTTATGTGTTTCTCTTCATTAATACATTTTCATTTGATCAATATAAACAAACATCATGGGCTGGGATCTTTCTGTGTGGAGTTTGCATGTTCTCCCCGCGCTTGCATGGGTTGCATGGGAGGAAACCGGTGTACCCGGAGGAAACCCACGAGAGCATGAGGAGAACATGCAAACTCCGCACAGAAAGATCCCGGACCAGGATTCGAACCCGGGACCTTCTTGTTGTGAGACGACCGTGCTAACCACGACACCACCACGGCGCCATGATGTGCTTTCAATGGATGTTAAAAAGAACTGCGACTGTAGAAAAGGGAAGTTCTACCGAGCAGTAGTGCAGTACAGTGCATTTAATCATGCGCTCTTCACTGAGTGAGTGGATGTACAGTATATAAATACATATATATATAAATAAATAAATAAATAAATAAATAAATATAGAAATGGACTTTTAAAGGAGCTGCTCACTTAATGCAATTCTGGCCTGCTTACAGATAGAAATGCGATACCTTGGCTCTGATGATGTTGCAGTGAAGAGTGTGGTGTTCTTCCTCATACAGCAGACTAAACTCCAACATCCCCAGCGTGGCTACAAAAAGAAAAGAAAAACGGAGAACATCCAACCTACAAAATGGGAAAGAAATGGGAAAGAGACCTTACTGGCTTCATCAGAATCGTAATCCTCCACCTCCTCCTCCTCCTCCTGGCTAGTGGCAGGGACATGGGTGCTGTTGGCAACTGGACGCTGCACTGTAGGTAACGTCCTGTTCTCCATCTGGTGGACACCTTTCTCAAGAAAAGTTACAGTTTTACTTGAATTTCCGACACAATGATCAAATCTTCTCTCAAAACCCCAATCCGACATTTTACCACCGGTTGTTTTTTTTTTTTTTGGGGGGGGGGGGGTTTACCTTTCTGCATTACTGGGTTGGGATAAGACGTGTGCAGATTAGCGCCGCTCCTGACAGCTTCTTCTTTCTGGCGTGTGGGTAGATTAGATTGCGTCTCGGCAGCCGATTGAGTTTGACTGATCTGAGCACTGACAGGCAGCACTTTCTGTTCTGGAAGCTTCATCTCTGATGCGTTGGAGGAAAAGGAAGGATTTCAGTTTCTGGTGGAATTGAATGAATGTGTTTCTGACTTTTGGTATTAAAAACAAAAATCTTTTTTTTAAATCACTGAAATGTAGATGTTAAATGATGTAAACAATAAAAGGCAGGAGGTACACCTTCATTCTGCATCTCCACGTATGACTGAGCGCTTGGGATCTGGGACGATGGTTCAGACAGGTCAGATGACTGTTTGGCTTTGGAAATGGGTAAAGGTGCAGGCAAGACCTGTTGTGGTAGCCCCTTAAAGAACCAGGCACCAGACTGCTTTAACATCTTTAAAAAAAAAAAAAAAAATTTTTTTTAAAAAAGATAAAACCCAGCACATTTCTTCTTATTATTATTTCTTATTATTTCATTGATAAGACACAATTTTTTTTTTTTGTAAGAAAACTGTAGAAGTGGTTCAAAAGGAAAGTTATTGATTGGACCAGGAAGACCTTTGATTGATTGATTGATTGATTGATTGATTGATTGATTGATTGATTGATTGATTGATTGATTGATTGATCTGCTGCTCTTTCTCCTGGCCTTCTTCTGTTGTTTTGATAGTGATGATGATGATGATGATGATCATGACGAGGAGGAGGAGGAGGGGAGGATGATAGGATAATGAAGATGATGATGGGAATAATGAAGATGATGAAAATGATGAGGATGAAGAGTGTAATGAGGATGAAGAGTATGAGGATGATGGGGACACTGAGGATGATGATGATGGGAATGATTAAGATTATGAGGATGAAGCATGTAATGAGGAAGATGAGAATGAGGATGAGGATGATGGTGACAATGATGAGGATGAGGATGAGGATGATGGTGACAATGATGAGGATGAGGATGATGGGGAGGATGGGAATAATGGGGATGATGGGGACAATGAGGATTATGGGGATTAGGAGGATGATGGGGACAATGAGGATGAGGTTGATTGGAATAATGGGGATGAGGATAATGAAGATTATGAGGATGTTGGGAACAATGAGGATGATGAGGATGAGGATGATGGGGACATAGAAGATGATGAAGATGATGAGGATGCTGATGATGTTGATTCCACACTGATTTCATAAAAATGAACTTTAACAAAAAGAAAAAAATCCTATGTTCTAGTTTCACCATTTCAATCCTTTAGACTACAGACCTGCTGCTATAATCAGGACACACACACACACACACACACACACACACACACACACACACACACACACACACACACACACACACACACAC
>JAOTRA010000006.1:5413874-5426881 GCA_026260255.1 Pseudolaguvia tuberculata | reverse complement strand
TTTAATATGAAATCAACTGTATGAAATGGTTAAATGAAGCAGATGGTCTCAGTGGGCTTCAGTGGGTCTTCAGAGGGTCTTCAGTGAGTCTTACTGGGCTTCAGTGGGTCTCAGAGGGTCTTCAGTGAGTCTTACTGGGCTTCAGTGGGTCTCAGAGGGTCTTCAGTGGGTCTTGAGTGAGTTTTACTGGGCTTCAGTGGGTCTCCGAGGGTCTTCAGTGGGTCATCAGTGAGTCTTACTGGGCTTCAGTGGGTCTCAATGGGCTTCAGTGGGTCTTAGAGGGACTCACGTCTTACTGGGCTTTAGTGTGTCTTAATTGTCTTCAGTGCATCTCAGTGGATCTCAATGGAATTCAGTGGGTCTAAGTGGGCTTTAGTGAGTCTCAGAGGGTCTTCAGTGAGTCTCAGAGGGCTTTAGTGGGTCTCAGTGAGTCTTACTGGGCTTTAGTGGGTCTCGCCATACCTTAACTTTAAGCATATCATAAATGAAACTGCTCATCTATTGCAAATCATTACAACATGATCATCCCAATATCACAGTAAAGCAATAATCCCGTTCTTATTAATGGCCGTCTAAAACAGAGAAATAGAGCCGGCTGAAATGTAATCTAAAAATAGAATGAAATTAATTTACGATTAGAGGGTAAATAAATAAAAAAAAAAAGACCCATTCTAACAATCACTGTATTCAGGATGGAGAGAATAATCCAATCCAATCCAAATCCAGAGCGGGATTTACCACTGCAGTTCAGCCAGCTGTGTAGAAATCCATTCACACACACACACACACACACACACACACACACACACCCAAGCAGCTGTTACAGATGTTTACATACACAAATCAGTTCCTCTATTGGCATTTTTCATTTCAAATTCTAATTGTGTAACAATGAGCCGAAAGGGAATTTACAGAAATCCATGAAAAGCTGAAAGGGTTCTGGATCTGATCATGAATCTGTTCTGGAACTTTCTGTTCGCTAAGAGTCCATGATTCATTCAGAAAATCTTCACAGATGAGAACAGATTCGTCATCGTCTGCATCTGATGTGTGAAAGGGCAGCCTGTCCGGTTTTACATCAGAACATCAGAACATGCTAATCTAAAGGTTACGCCAGAAAAATCAAGCTTTCCGGCCTCCACCTTTCTGCCCAATGGACCACCTGGTGGTGGAGAAATGAGAATAAAGCTGCAGTTTCAAATCTATTCTGACTGAATGAATAACACCTCAATAGCAGCAGGTGGTAGATCCCACCGTTAAAGCTAGGAGTTGAAACCCCGTCGTGGCTCCTGAGGTTCCTGAGGTTCCTGAGGCACACCATGACTAAGACCTTCATTCTCTGAAAAAAAAGGAAAACCAATAGGTATTTCTGACCCTGTGATGGAACGGTGACCTGTCCAGGGTATACTCCTGCCTGTCGCTCCACGTGCACTGGGACAGGCTCCAGCAGACCCCTGTGAGCCCGAATTAGGGAATAAGCAGGTTAGAAGATGAATGAATGGTTGAGAGGTATTTCTAAACTTCCCAGAGAATAAGACTATTGTCCTAAAAGATCAAAAGTTCCCATTCTTTTCATTTGTAAAAATTTTACGAACAGCTTGTCCTGCAAACATCAGTAATTAACCGGAATCTCTGTATCTCTACAGGTTGTACACTGACCACGATGGTGTCACCGTCTACCAACTGTAAAAAAAAAAAAACCCCAAAGATGAACGGTGCGCAGAACGTTCACACAGACAGTAACTCTCTGCTCAAAGCAGTCTATTTGGGTCGCCTCCGTCTGACACGCCTCCTTTTAGAGGGAGGGGCTTACATCAATGAGAGCAACGAGCATGGCGAGACACCCCTTATGGTTGCTTGTAAAAGCAGGTACTCGGACACCCAGGGGGTCCCAAAGGCAAAGATGGTGGGATACCTTTTGGAAAGTGGTGCTGATCCAAACATCCAGGACAAAAGTGGCAAAACTGCTTTGATGCATGCCTGCCTTGAGGAGGCAGGATCTGAGGTGGTGGCCTTACTCCTGGAAGGTGGGGCAGATCCCTGTCTGCAGGACCACATCGGTTCGTCTGCTTTAATATACGCTATCGATTCAAAGGACGAAGAAACCCTCAAGTTGCTGATTGATGCTTTCAAGGCCAAAGGTAAAGAGGTCATCATCATCACCACGGACAGACTCGTCTGGGGAAAACTGATAGCCAAGGAGTCTCTTAAAGTTCCTTCACCTGACCAGAGGGACAAGTCAAACACTCCCTCGATACCCTGTGCTTCTCCTTCCGAAATTCATCTCAGCACATCACCCCAGGAGACACTTTTCTCCAACCCCTGTAAGCAGATATTCTCTTTTCAGGACCCACAGACCCCGACCAAGTCTCAGACAGGCCTTTCCTCGAACCATCCTATGGTAGACAGAAGACTGAACAAGGTGCACCATCTGCAAAGACTACACTCGGAACCATGGTTGAAGATTCCACAGTCCTTTCTTGCACAGCAACAAACCAAAGGTAACTCTCAAATGGAAGAACCTGCTTTCAGCATTGACGGACAAGTGACCTTTGACGCTCCTCCTCCTTCTCCTCCTCCTCCGTGTCAGGACAACACTGACATCAAAGAAGCAACGACCTGGAGCCAGACTCAACGTCAAAAACCCAATGTGGCGAGGAAGAGAAGTCTGAAACCAGAAGCTGCACTGGCTCGTAACATGTCCTTTAATGGTTTATCTTCACTGTACTCCCTCTCGCACCCAGATCTTCACTCCAAAAGCAGTGAATTCTTATCATCAGAAAGTGACTCTGAAAAGTTTCCTCCTCACCCGCCAGTGTCCAGTCTCATCAACATTATCCAGCGCCAAAAACTGGGAATGGATCATTACAGTTCGGATTCACAGCTTTCAGTGTCAGGTTCTCCAGCCAGAGGTCAAAAACAGCTGGACAATAGGCAACTGCTGGATTCATCGTCGTCCACGTTGATAAACTCACAAGAGTCCAACGAGAGCCCTTTCCTCGGAAATATACACAAGCACCACCCAACCAACCTAGAGAGGACAGGGTCAGGGGCTCTTCTTACAGATCTACCCTTCAATCCTCGACCAGGTTTTCTTCCACCTCTAAATCATCACACCTTAATCCAACAAACGAGCAGATCCAGCAATTCCAGTGCTCCAAGTTCCAGCAACAAGCCAACATATGGATCAGGAACTGGAACACAGCAATATCTCCCGTCAGCTCCTGCTGGCTCACCAAAGGATCTGGTCACCAGAAGAATGCTGATGAGAAGACACTCCATGCAGCCTGAACAAATCAAGCAACTCGGGGTTAATAATGGTTAAAACGCAATTGCTTTAATGGATGACGCAGGTACAATGTGGGTCATGTGACAAAGAACAAACCAATCAGCTTTCGCACCTTTTCCACGGTACACTGAAAACTGATTGAGACTTGATATGCGTTTAACCCTTTAACAACCTTGCCTTGGAAAGATATCTGGGGTAATAAGGGCAGTTTATTAGATTCCTATCCAACACACATTTATCCTGTTTTAATATTGGTTAGATATGAAATATATTATTTTATTTTCATATTTAGAAAGTAAATGAAGAGTTAAATGTGTGTGTATATCCGTGGATATTATTATTCTTCTTCTTTATCTTATTGGGTTTAACTGGCCTTCATTCCCTTTCATTTCCCTTTGTTCCATTTGATGGGGTTTTTCTCGATGACTATTATAATTCCGAATATATTTGTTTGATTATTTCAATGTATTTTTATGTAGAAGAAGATGGATGGACTGCAGACGCCTTAAGTACTCCGTAAACCCTGTTCAGTTCTTTAAAGGTCAGCTGATATCATCAGTGTCCATCAGTGTCCAGAGTCCAGGCCACCACTTTTTACTCCTAATAATTAACTACATGGATAGTCCCAGCATTCATTTATTCATTCATTCATCTTCCAACCCGCTTATTCCTATCGTCCATTAAAGGGACACACACACACACACACACACACACACACACACACTTCTACGGGACATTTACAATCAACCAAATGTACATGTTTTTGGACTGTAAGAGGAGTCCCTGAAGAAAACCCACACAAGCACAGGGAGAACATGCAATCTCCTTGACTGTAAATCGAACCCGGGACCTTCTTGTTGTAAAGCGACCGTGCTAACCACCAAACCACTGTGCCACCCAGTCCTATCATTTGATTATTCTTACTATAAACATGAATATTTTACTGTTACTGGTCGTTATTTTTGATCAGCAATTATTCTATAATTCTGGTTTTCTCTACCCCCCCCCTCCCCTGTTAAAATATTTCTAATATATATATATTTGGTAAAAAAAATTTTAAATGAGTAACGTGTACCTGTATAAATATTAATTAATATACCACTCAGGGTAAATTCAACTTTATACCTTGGATAAAGTGAGGCTATCGTGTGTGTGTGTGTGTGTGTGTGTGTGTGTGTGTGTGAATAGATTTGTTTGGTCACATACAGTAATTCAATAAATAAATCAGATTAAATGACCATGAACGTTTGGGTCTCCTGTAGGATTATTCTGTTCTGGAACAGTGGAGATGTTCTGAGCAGATTTCCAGTTTGGAGAATGCAGACGCCTCTGACTGGACCATCTGGCTGTAGAGAAACCCAAGCGACGGCGTTGGTCCCGAGTGTTTCGCTTTACTAAATAAACATAAAACTAAGGCTGGACCTTAAATCTCAAAGTGCTTAAGATCTAATGGAGCAACTACTGATCCTATTGGCCGTCTGTCTGAAGGGTAGATATCAAAGAGAGAACTCGATTTACAGATTTACATTGATCTCTTCTGTAAAACTAAGAAATTGGGGTTAAAAGTTTTGCTCAGAGGCTCCCTGTGGTGTATTTAAGGTACGAGCATTCGAACCCCAATAACCACTAATCCACTCCTTCCCGCAACAATCCATCCAGTTCTAATCCAAAGATAATTGTCTCTGATCTGTCTCAGGAGCATAACAGACAGAACAACCTTCCCTTGTGAATTTCTCTCATTTCGGGAAGACAAATGTCCTGCATTTTGTGGACATACCCAGGTCTGATGTTCAGAAAGGCTCCTACCAGTCTTGGGTCTTAAGGTTCCATGACTGCTTTGAAACAAAATTATTATACATGTGTTTCCAGTCCTGTGTAGGACAAGCCTGCTGGAGCTACGGAGGAAACTTACAGCAAGTGGGTGATGGCCAACCAAGCAGAGCATGGCAACCAGCTTAGGCATCACATTAACCTTTAGTGGTGAAAATAGCAAAAAGTTGGCCCCCGCAAACAGATCCATGTCTGCTAGGATTAATGCCTCCATCTACAAAGTCGAACCTCCACCCTCCTGTGAAATTAACCCCACAGGCCCCACGGAAATGGGGGTCCTTGCGTTATACCAGGTCAGACGGTGAGAACGACGGTGAGGTAAGGATATTTGTGGTGTCCAGGTGGACAAGGCTCCTGAGATCCGATGTCCATTTCATCCCATCTCATGTGTAATAGAGACATGTCCAATAGATTGGGACTAAAAAAAGTCAGTCATGTTCTCTTAAGAAAATCAAAAGGGAGCAAAGTAATTGGACAGGAACGTTGGGAAACGGTCATGTGACTGCTACATCCGGGTTAGAAGAGAGGTGAGGTGACAATAATGCCCAGAACCTGTGGGGGCAGCGTTTTGATTTTGGGGTTTAGTGATGTCAGGAACACCAAGAAAAAAAGTTCAACCCTCCCAAACGGAAACAATCTCCAACATTCCATGACAATAACTTTATATTTATTATTGTGTATATTTTATAGGCAGGATGCTGCCCAACCCGTATCAACACAAACTAAAGAGAAAAGCTGAACCGGATTATTCTCATTAATAACCCAGCACAGAATAAAGAGAGATTATTATACAACACATATATCATTTAATATTCTCATCATTTTCCAGACTCTTTTCTAGAAAGTCTCGAATAGACACCGTTTCAAAAGAGTGTATTAATTATATGCAGCATTATACACCATCTAATCACAACCAGGCAATAATAATAATAATAATAATAATAATAATAAAAACAGAACATAATGACATGAACTGTAATGAGCAGATATAATCACTTCTTGGTCATGAAGTTTCTGTAGTGAAAGTGTATGTAGTGTATGTAGGATGCGGTTCATGGCTGGTATTAAAGTGTGTTCTTTTTATGCTGGTTTTTAATGAACACATCCCATCATTCACTGGACTGAACCATACAGACCTCTCTTATGCTAATCAATCCCTTTCTTTACACTGAAACTAAACACAGGATAAACACATTGGCACTTTTATTGGACTGTTTCCCTAAATGTTCTGACTGTCTTTAGATTTTTATTTTCACTTTTATTTTCTCACAGAGACACACAGACAGACACACGCGCACAGACAGACAGACATGCGCACAGACAGACAGACAGACAGACAGACAGACGCTCACAGACAAAGACGCGCACAGACAGACACACAGACACACACACAGAGAGACACACAGAGAGACAGACAGACACACAGAGACAGACAGACACAGACAGACAGACAGAGACACAGACAGACAGACACACAGACAGACAGGACACACACAGACACAGACAGACAGACAGACAGAGACAGACAGACAGACAGACAGACAGACAGGACACACACAGAATAATTTAACTGGATGTCTTGGCTTATTCAATAAAACACCACACCGGGTTCAATCACTCACAGATACAAGCCAACATTGAGTTCATGCTGCTTCAGCGTCCATCGATATAATGTAAGTGACCTGAAAAAGATCTGCTCTGGAAAATATATAGTGGAGTAACATGGTGTTACTTTAATGGAGCCCAAAACCCCCAGAAATAACGCGAGGAAACGTGGCGCATATGAGAAGGTACATCGGATTAGAACAGGTCGTACTACATTGTTTTTTCAAGCAACATGACAAGTACATATTTACTAAAAAAAAAATAAAATAAATAAACTTCAAATTTCTGAAAAAAAAAAATAGATTTATTTAATAGATTAAAACTTTGTGTTCCGTTTTGGAGTTTTCGTCTACACTAAGGTTTTTAATGCAATTTTACATTTCAGTTTTTTATTATTATTAATGTTTTATTTCACATGCGTAAAGAGACGAGACTGACAGACGAAGTTCTGGTCCTGAAAGGACTTTATAGGAAGTTCAGGGTTTTGTTTTTGTTTGCAATGAAACTGCAAAACTAACATAATGGCCTATCAAAAATATAATCTTTATTTAACATGTGTAACTATTGCAAAAATAGTCTTCCAGCTTAATAAAAACAGAACCCAACGGAGAGATGAATCCATGTACAAATTTTGGTAAAGATTTACGAGCCCAACTGCCCTGGTGTAGTAAAAGAAGGGATGGAACGTTCTTTATACAGAACATAGGATGAAATGAAGCTTTTTTTTTTTTTGTTTTTTTTTGGAGAATGTTCAAATGAAAAAGTAAATAAATAAATAACTGCAGATTTAAAAGCTACTGTCTCCAAAATTTCTCCCATTAAAGAATACAGTGCCTTTCATTCGCTCTAATCTCAGACAAAAATATTCCGTTTGTGTGTCCATCAAACCTGCATCCGGTAAAGACACAAGAAAATCATTCCTCGGAATTCTGCTACAAATTCTTTTCATTTTCCACCCCTTTCCATCCATACCTGCTCACCGTTGATCGTGTCTGTTCACGTATTTGGTTGTTTGTCCAGCTTCACTATTAAAAGGTTTAACACAGGCCACCATCCCTGTTTAGGACAAGCAGGGCCCTGCCTTTATGCTTCACACTTAGAGGATCTGTGTGATATAGAAGAACAATTCCATGTCCAAGGCTTGGTGAGGAACGCAGGAGCTTCCACCGTGAATAACAGGTATCAACGCTCCATCCAGCTCGTTCATATATTTCTGAGGCAATATGCTCCCGCCCGACCCAGCCTGGTACTCAACCTAGAGAGGAAAAAGTACCCCAGTAGGAGTAGAAATCAAAGCGGATTAATCGTGAGTTTAGCTCAAGAGGTGAATAATAAACTAGTCCTGTTAGAGCAATACCATGTCAGTGTCAGTTGAGACCCGAAGGGCCAGATGGTTAAGTCCATTGGCAACTAGGACGGAGAGGTGAGGACAGAGCGCTGCACAGCTGGCAGTGGCAATCTCTCTCTGGAACTGAGAGCAGGAGGAGAGAACGGCAGAGAGGGAGCTGTCTGAAGACTTCAAAAGGTAAAAGACCTAGTAGGAACCAAGGGAAGGGAGGTGAGGGGTTAGATTATCTGGAGGACACAATGAGCTTAGTTTTCCCCCATTATTATGACACACCTCTGTGCACTTGATGATCCGACCATCCATCTCAAACCCAGAGTCCTGCTGGATGTGGACACTGGGCACGCCCTCTAGAGACTTTCCATCTATGGGGCTGATGATGCTGAAAAAACACATCCCACATACACAATCCAAATGGAAGGGTCCGTTTGTACCAATTGGGTATGCAATTTATTCTGGAAAGAACTGGTGTGGGTTCAGGTTTTCATTCCAGGCAGAAATCATGATCATGATCAACCAATAAAACCAGGCATGTCTCCTGCTGGACTGGAATGGAAATTGGCACCCATACCATTTGATTATTGTAAGATTCATAAATCTCAACACTCTGACTGTTGTTGTCAAATCATCACTCCACTCACATATCCTCTGATTGAAAAATAGGTGCAACAGCTCCCCCTTGTGGCTAATCAAAGTGTGCATTAATTGAGGTAAGATTCAATGAGTGTGGTTAGGTCAAATTATTGCATATCATATGATTATTTAAGAATTGGGACAGATTCATTGTAATCTAAACCTTAATTGAATTCACTACCGCAACGTGCTCAACACTTTCATTGGATTTTCAATTAGTACTGAATCTGTGGCATAAGCATTACCCTGTATTGACCGGATTGGTCCAGTCCACCCAGCGAATGTTAACGTTTTCTCTGTCCTCTGGCGCTGTATCAGTTTTCCCACAAGTTATTTGAAAGTCTGTTTGATCTCGTAAGGACTGACGCAGAGCTTCCATCGTCTCTGGGGGAATTTGCACCATTAGTCCATCTGAAGGATTCAGAGAGAGAGAGAGAGAGAGAGAGAAACAGCTAATCAATAGCTAAAACTATAGATATTTAAATAAAATTCTTATTTAGCCTTTAACCAAAACCTTAACAAATATGATTCCTTAAAATAAAAGTAATAAAGGTCATTTTAAATGAGATTTTAAGCAGCTGGTTTGTTTACCCACTTGATTGAGATTGAAAAGGTTTCAACACGTTACCTTCAACAATGCTAGATTTAGCAATATATCCTGAGGAGGCCTTCAAAGCACCATTAAAAACCACAAAGCTCGCTCCAGTCACTACAAACAAACACACAAACCATTAAATTGACAATAAAAAGTTGACAATAAATTAAAAAAAACACTTTATGCTTTGTTCACTCCGCATGTGCGAGAAGTGATACGGAAATAGCGCAATAAAAAGTTTGTAATACACCCGGTACTGTGTATTGTAATACACCCGGTCTGTATGCAGAAAGAAAAGGCCAAAAAGACTGGAACTGAAGTCATGCTTGCGGAGCGCTCAGATTGCGCCTTCGGTCGTTCACCCTGCGCGATTCTGCACTTAAATGCAACTCATTTTGAGAATTTGAAAAATCTGTTGGGATAAAAGTGTGCAGTGTGAAAATCTACATAAAAACCATCCCACCTCTTCTGGTCTTTCCCTGAATACTATTGGCTTGCGTCTGGTAGCTTCCGTCCTCGTTCTGAACACAGATCAAGTGCGAGTCTGCTTCAGTACTGAAACAAGCCCCAACGCTTATAACATGCTCATTGGAAGAATTCACCACTTTCAGCATCTGTTAAGTGACACGTGGTTAAGCCTAATGAAAACATGTGGAATATTTCTGTACATGTAGGAATAGACGTGTTTGGGGATAAATCACCTCATTAAACTTAGATTTGGGTATGTCCATATAGCTGTTTCCCACTTCCATGTGGATCCTCAGACTGTCCACTACAGGCACACTGTACTGGTAATTCCTCAGATCCTGAGATAAATAGAACAATAAATAACCATTAACCTACTACATGAATTTATTTCCTGCAAAAAGCTCAATATTTTTTGATATAGTCTAACAGCAATAATAAAGGAAGTGGCCTGAAGGCTTTGGGTTCGTGTCTCAGAGGAAGATAATGATGTCAGGGAGAATAAAGTACAATAGTGGTACTTACGGCAAGCAGATTCATGATGGTATGTCCAGTCTCTTTGAAGACAGATTCACGGAATCGAACACTAACTAAAGGACATGGATACACTGGCAAAAAGAAAGCAACGATTGGTGTACAAGCTTAAAGGAAAACTGGTTTAAACCTGCATTCATACATACATACATACATACATACATAAAGCCCAGCAACGGCCTGGAAAACCAACACAAGAGGGACACAGTAAAATGGATTCTGTAACTGGAGATGTTCAGATTTTAAAGCTTTTAATAAAAAAAATAAATAAATAAAAAAATCCTCAATCTTTATATTTAAATGTTCCAAATGTGATTAAATGCGAAGGCCAAAGGCTTTGATGCTTTTAGTACTGGAGATTTTCTACATGAGCCCAAATCTCCATCAACAATCTGTTCATATGATTTCCGGTTAGAGTCATAAATTCAGCTCCTATAGTCCAAACGAGACGGAATCAATACTCTAGACAGTTGCGAGAGGACGGTATGTTCTACTCCCCATTCAGCGTCTCTGTTAATGAAAAGCTCGGAGAATTTAGTAGTTCTTTCATCTTGAAGGGTTGATGATATACATTTTCTTGTTGTTGGTGAAAAGCAGATCTTTACATTGTTGCTCAATTTTGGATGAAACTCGTTTTTATAGAATATATTTTTCTAGATCCATTTCCCTTGTCTTGTTCTTTTCAGTCGAATTCTATGCCCTTCATTTTTCATGTTCCACATCCTCTTCATCCCAGTACAACGGGTGAGAATTAATCCAAACCGTCCCCGACGTCCTTTGCCTTTTTGCTTTATGGATTCTTTGAGATTGAGCTCTACTTATTTCAGAGCTTATATTTTACACCTGAGATTGATAGTGGATTAATGTTTATTAAAAAGTCGTTTCTCACAACACACAACCTTGTTGAAAGAAATAATTAAAGGTAACTAGTCTCTCCCACACACGTCCCATTCCAGACCTGCCAGAAAAAAACTCAAAAACAAAACTTCAGCCCTGCATACGATCAGATGATTCTATTTTATTCTGTTTACTGAATACCCCATGACTATAGGACTCACTAATAAATAATAAGAAGAAATGCACTTGATAAAAAGGCGGCACAGTTATCCTTGGTGTGTGCAGCTGTGCGAACATCTGCCCTAGTCTCTGCCTGTGGTTGGCAAACAATGGACTTTTGCTCTACCTAAGCCAATCATCATCAGTTATTTGATTGTCTTTCACCCCAACACACACACCAATCATCATCATCAGTCATGTTGTTATCTCCCACCCCAATCATCAATAACTCTTCACACCCCTTTACCGAATGCATTTATAGTGCGTGTATTAACGGTGTATTAATAACACAGTTAGTGTATTACTGCCTGTTACTGTGTACAACATGCTCATTGAAAATAAATATTGGAACTCACCATTCCACTCTGCTCCTATACTGAGTACCAAGCGAAGGGGAAAAACCTTTGCCCAGGGGACCTCCAATTTATGAATGAGGACTCCGAACAAAAAGGAGCAGTGAGGCAGATCAAGACCCTCCAGGGGCTGAAAGCTTTGAGAGAAAAAGAGGAAGCCACCGTGTTCCTTACTGCCCAAAAAACTGTCTGCAAACGTCACGTTGCTAAGTTCCTCGAGATATTTCCCTATAGTCAAAACAAACAGAAACACGAAAGAACATTGAAAGCTGAGCTGGGACGGAGCACAGAAGCTGAAGAATCAACAAGACCTTGATCAACTCTGATAAATGACAATAGCATACCCTTCTGTGCATCTTGATATATGCTTAAGTAAAGACTAAAGAAGTCTCTGGGTATGCTGTTCTCCTCTGGGAGACGCTCGATGATGAACACGATCTCTCTCTGACCGACCCCCCGAAGACCATTAGAGCTCATACACCAGCACCTACGCCCACAATCTAAAACAATAACAAAAATATCAATAAAATGAATAGAATAAGCACCATAATGAAACACATCATTAGTTTTATTAATACACTGATTGAAAGTCTTACACTCAGTTAGCTTCACATTGACCAGGAGGTTGGCGTTGAGCACAAACGTCAAAGGTTTTGGACCTCCTTCCTCTAACAGCAGCATAATCTGACAGGCAGCAGGACGCTCCTCCACTAACAAATCTGTGACAGGCAGCAGAGTTACACAGCAGCATGGATTGATTTGTATTTAATGTATTATTGATGAAAAGCTTTTTATCTTATTATACATGTTATTCGATAACATATCGCACAGAAAACCGCCAAGTGCTCGTCCCCTTGTGCGTTCCGAAGTTGTATGTCATAGCTAAGCAACCATGAGCTGCACATTCCATTACAACAAGGAAACTTACCTACAAAATTCTTTTTGTGAATAGAAAAGCTGATTGGTTGGTTATTATCACATGATCTGCAGTTTCCTTGCAGCATCACAAAATGTGCTCTGATTGCAGCATGAACGTTGAAACAAACAATTCAAAACTACTTTAAGAAGAAGTGCTTTCTCAAAGCTAATGCTATAAAGGACAAAGATGGTTCCATGGATTCAGGCATGAGCTCACACACATGACTTTCATGACTAGTAAGGTGAACTGGATAAAACTAAGCTACTCCTGATGCCTAGTAGTTCAAGTTCATTCATTCATTAATTAATTCATTCATTCATTCATCTTCTTACCCGCTTATTCCCGAATCCGGGGTCACGGGGATCTGCTGGTGTCTATCCCAG
>JAOTRA010000006.1:5359573-5371927 GCA_026260255.1 Pseudolaguvia tuberculata | reverse complement strand
ACACACACACACACACACACACACACACACACACACACACACACACACACACACACACACACACACACACAATTTATTTTTACCAATCCACCTAATCTGCATGTTCTCTGGAGCACCCGGGGAGAACATGCAAACTCTGCACAGAAAGATCCCGTCCTGGGATTCGAACCCGGGACCTTCTTGTTGCGAGTCCACTGTGCTATCCACTACTATAATAATAATAATAATAATAAGATGCAAATTAGCAGACATAACCATGATTAAGGTGTTAAGTTATTGATCAGGAGACCAAGACCACCAGCGTTGGCTCCACCGACCCCTCACTCTGACCCCCAATGATCTGTGATCGGCATTTTAACTAAGGTCTGGTCTGTCGGTCATCACTAGGAAACTGATAGGAAGTGGCGGCTGAGTGGATAAGGTGTTGGACTGTTACCAGAAAGACTGGGGTTCGATTCCCAGCACCACCAAGCCACCACTGTGGGCCCCTGTGCAGGACCCTGATCCCCTAATTAATCTTCCAAATGATGTGAATGTCAACGTCACGTGGGTTTATTCAAGTTAAGTTGTTTACGTTTGTAGTTTTGACTTTATTAAATAAAGCAGCGTTTGGGTTCGACTCCACACGCCCCTGACCACCGCAGGATACCACCGACTATGACAAAAGGACAGAAGTTAGCAGTTATTTCTATAACCAGTCAGTCCTCATGTCCAAACCACCAATTCTCCATAAACCCACATGGAATGACTGAATAATAATACGGGGAAGGTCAAAGGTCATTTGTACTGCTAATGACTGACAGGTGGGACAATAAGACAGTAAACTCAGGACGTTTAAAAGGAGCGAGTGTTTGGACTGAATCCACCAGACGGACCGGGAAACGCCATAAAGCTTGGAATGATGAAGGAGAGGTGATGAGTTTAGAGAAATAAAGATCTCCCGTTTATTGTCAGCTGCAGTAGAACGTCTTTACGGTTCTCAGGAAATCTTTACACACATTGCAGTACAGTAGGTTACACTCGTCCCCTGAAACAGACGGACATTAACGGTGGAACCCGCTGTTCTGTACAGGTCCTTTGCATAAACATGGGGGAGGCCACCAAACTGGTTTGTGGGCTTCTTCACTGTTGAATGCATGAACACACACCATGCTGGTCCAAAACACTGATCAACAGAAGCCCACAGGCGGCCACGTACACTTATACACAATCTTTAACCTTCAAATGGTCAAACGGAGGAGAAACGCCCCCAGCAGGATTCCGGATAAAACTACAGCCATGGAAAGCAGATTTGGACCACCAACCTAAAGGAATGTAATCATTACTGCAATGCAGGCGTGTGTTACTCAGAGCCGGACAAACCGATCCATACAGGTCAAAGTGCAAACGGTTGGGGTTGGATTAGGGGGGGTTTGGTTCTGTGGAGTGAAAGGTGTACCTTTGGTCATTTTAAACTCTAGTCACCATTAGAAGCTTCATTGCCACTCGGTCTTAAATGAACTTTGTTTGGTTAAAAGTAAATAAATATCTTTTAAATATGCAGCATGAATGGAGGTGAAATATAAAATCCCTTTATATTAATCAATTTGCTTTCATTTAATTAGAAATAAATCTTTGTCTTCAAAATACTTTTATAAACCCTAAAATGATTTACTGTTTCAGTGGACAATGGAAGAACCAAAGGGCTTCTGAACTGGTGGCTACCACCAGACACCCAGTCCTGCTGTACTCTAGATCCACGCCACTCTCTCTACCCCGTCTCTCCTCTACCCCCCCCCCCACTTTCTCTACGGCCCCCGCTCTCTCTGCCCCCAGTCTCTCCTCTACGGCCCCCGCTCTCTACCCCGTCTCTCCTCTACGCCCCGCTCTCTCTACCCCCCCCCTCTCTCTACGGCCCCCGCGCTCTCTACCCCCAGTCTCTCCTCTACCCCCCCGCTCTCTCGACCACACTTGAAAATCGTGGATATTATATTAAGTATAATTTTTCTTTTTTCCGCAGATTAAACACGGGAACTGGTAGCCCTCTGTGGATGTGAAGGTCATGAAGAGTGAATGGGATGAAATGGACAGCTGATTCACCTGAATTTAATCTTCAAACTTCTACATGGATTTCTTACTTTTGTGTCCAGACGTTAGGGACCCTGGGGACGTCGGGGACACCCTGTTATGCTAACCTATAATAATTGGAACAGTTACATATGTTTCTGCTTCTTGAAGGTTAAACGATAAATATTAAATATGGTACGAATATAGATCATATAAATTCAATTCAATTCAATAACAACGCTTAATATAAACTGTCCAAACTAAGTGTCTCATTATTGACCTGCAATCTGTGGACTGGAGACCTCATTAACTCATAATTAACCAACAAACCAAGAACCACCAGTTCCAGTTCCAGTTCCGGTTCCAGTTCCAGTGAGGACTCGGATACCGAACCTGAAAGGAAGGAATAATGGCTGGAAGGGGTTTGGTTATCGGAGGTTCTTCTAGAAGGTTATTATGGTATGTCATTGAAAAATGTCCTCAGTGTGTTGATGCTCTTTCAGGCTACATGCTATAGAAACACCTACAGAAAGGTGGCGAGATGTTCAACATGCAACATCTGGAAGTAAAGATAGCAGGAAAAAGGAGATCTTCAGGAACGACACTGGTGAGATCTTCTTCACAACCATTAGCATTGTTGTTGTAGACAACATCTCCGTTCGAGGTTGCACTGAACTTCCACCTGGACATGCAAGAAGGATGAGGGACCATACACTGGGTCAGATGGTGCTCTGTGTGTGTGTGTGGCAGTGTGAGATGGTGTGGATGTGCAGATGAGGTGTGTTGGTGCTGGACTGAGGGTGGTTGTTGGGGACAAGGTGTGTATTAGAGTTAGTATTGGTGTTGGAGCAGGACGGTGGTTGCGAGGTTCGCTGCTTATTCAGGCTGTTTTTGTCGTTTAGCAGTGTGGTGGTCTCGTTTGGTTCCTCTCGGAGTGCTGACGGTGCTGTGCTGCAAGTCGTGGAGGAAGTGGGTGGAGTGAGAGCTTTGCTGTCCGATCTGATGTGATTGCTCTGTGGGGACTGTGGGGTGCTGTCCAGTTTGGAGGCCAAAAGACCGTTTTGGTAGTGAGCACGGGTGACCTGGGGGGGAAAGGCAGAAGAGAAGAACGATAAGAACTCAGAAGGATGAAAAGTGGATGAGAAGAAGTGAGGAGCGGAAATCATCAAGTAGCCTGGTGTCCTCAGTAATTGGTAGGCTCCATTTCTGTTCTGCTGTCTACCAAATACACAGACTACCAGAGTTAATCCAGCTGTTAGTGGATAAAACTCATGAGTTCATGGTGGAGATGGAAAGTGCATTGGACGGTCTATAGGGCGTGGTCGGAGAATTGCTCCGTAGGTATCTACCATTGGGTTGTTGGACACCGTAACAGTTATGAGTTCATGGTGGAGATGGAAAGTGCATTGGATGGTCTATAGGGCGTGGTCGGAGAATTGCTCCGTAGGTATCTACCATTGGGTTGTTGGACACCGTAACAGTTATGAGTTCATGGTGGAGATGGAAAGTGCATTGGATGGTCTATAGGGCGTGGTCGGAGAATTGCTCCGTAGGTATCTACCATTGGGTTGTTGATTAATGACAGACAGCAGCAGTCAGTATAATAACCAAACTATTCTGGACATCGGGTCCACCTGTGAGCGTGGACCCCATGTCCAGAACCACCAGTGGTGTGGAGACACTGAGGAGACTGGAGACACTGAGGACATACTGCAGTGTATGGAAGAGTGAAGAACAGCTTTATTCCAGTTCTTTCATTAAAGGAGATATTAATGCACCGCTCAGGAATAAAACTGCAGAGGAGGAAACTCTAATGATTGACTTACATTAATCAGTGCTCCAACACTCTGTCTCTCTCTCTGTCTGTCTTTGTCTCTCTCTCTCTGTCTGTCTTTGTCTCTCTCTCTCTCTGTCTGTCTGTCTTTGTCTCTCTCTCTCTCTGTCTGTCTTTGTCTCTCTCTCTGTCTGTCTGTCAGTTTTCTTTTTGTCTCTCCCTTTCTCCATCTCTCTCGTTCTCTCTCTCTCTCTCTTTATATCCGTGTCTTTATCTCTCTCTCTTTGTCTTTCTAGGAAACGGATGATCCTTCATATACCCCTCGGAATGACATCACGTGTCTCCTGACTCACCTTCACCAACTGCAGGTCTGTAAGGGCGCGTAGGCAAAAGTCTGGGACGTACTGCGGTGTGGAGGTGGTGTTGAGCTGAGAGTTACTGCCACTGGTGGACAGAGCATCCACCCTCTCGCTACAGCTCAGGGACACAGAACGATTCAATCCGCTAAGGTGAGACGGAGACCGGAACTCTGAAAGAGCCAGAAGTACACCAGTCAAGATCACGGGTGAAAGGGTGAGTGGGTGAAAGGGTGAGTGGGTGAAAGGGTGAGTGGGTGAAAGGGTGAGTGGGTGAAAGGGTGAGTGGGTGACAAGGTGGAGACACATGCAGATGAGGATTAGCTAGTACCCATGACCTACAGAAACATCAGCAGGGTGATGGCATGTTGCTGCCTGCCACATAGACCAACGTTATGAGTTAATCCACTGACTCCCTCTACAGGTGGTGTTAGTAACTGCGCTTACTCCCAGTACTACTGCAGCACCATTTCTGAGGTCCAATACAGAAATCCAGAAATCGGTACCGACTGAAAGCACAGGAACAAAACAGACCACCAAAAACCAACACATTTCCACCACTTTTAAAGCCTGCACGTCCCGAAAGCCCCAGTGTAACCATGGTGTTTTATTCACCCACCCTTAATAAAAAATCATCAGCAAATAGTGACAACCTTATTCAAATAAATGTCTAGTTAAAAGAAAACTGTCTAGGAGTACAAGTAGAACGGAGATCAGGTTACGCGAGGAGTTGGGATTTGAACTGCAGCTTATGTGAGGATGAACAGATAAAAGTTTGGTTTGTTGGTCTGTTTATGCCCTGCATGTTTTCCCCACCCTGATTCATATGTTAGTGGCACCTGCCCCCCTCCCCCACCCCAACCTCCCCCCAGAGTTAACTCCCAACGTGCAGGGGTTTACCTGGGAAGCGAGAGAACAGAGAAAACCTCTTAAGAGAAAGGCGCCGTGGCCGGGGCAGCACCACAGAGGGGGACAGAGGGGGGGTGAACGCTGAGCAGAGAAGGATGGAGTCAGGAAGGAGAGATACAGAGGACCATCACACATTAAAGCTTAATGCTACTCCATCCTCAGTTTCTCACTGCAGTAAACATCAAATCAAGGATGGAGCTTCACAGCAGAACAGAGAAATACACCATGATCAGAAACACACACACACACACACACGCACGCACACGCACGCACGCACACGCACGCACGCACACGCACGCACACACGCACACGCACACACGCACACACACACACGCACACACACACACACACACACGCACACACACACACGCACACGCACACACACGCACACACACGCACTGTGCCCAGTCTAGCACAATACTACAACATTTAAAAAGCAAACACAACACGGTCGAACCCAGAACACAACACGGTCGAACCCAGAACACAACACGGTCGAACCCAGAACACAACAGAGTCCAGCTGGGAACACAAAAGAGCCGAACCTGGAACACAACAGAGTCGAACCCAGAACACAAAAGAGTCCAACTGGGAACACAACAGAATCGAACCCGCAATACAACAGAATCAAGCCTGGAACACAACAGAGTCGAACCCAGAACACAAAAGAGTCCAGCTGGGAACACAAAAGAGTCGAACCCAGAACACAACAGAGTCCAACTGGGAACACAAAAGAGTCGAACCCAGAACACAACAGTTGTTATTTTAAATATTATTTTAGATATATTTAGATATATTCGAATCATATAAGTTCATGTTGTGTGCCAGTGTAACTGCTGCCCCCTAGTGGTTGGGATTCATTCCATGTTGGGTTGTTCTTTTTACTGCAGGTTGTTTTTGATTGGTTCCCAGAACCACCAAATAAAAGTGAAACAACAATGTTTGCTTTTGAAATGCCTTTGTGTTCTGCACGACTGGACCACCAGTGCAACCTCAGACCTCAGACCTCTCAATACGCTTGTCTTACGCTTTGGACATTCGGTTAAAAAGACTCACCCAAACAGGACGTTTGTAAGGCCATGACTCCATAATAGGAAAAGGGACCGCTGTCAAACTTCATGTTCTCATTGCCTGCCTCCACCTCCACCCGGCCCTAAAGCAGAGAGACAGACAGGCAGACAGACAGACAGATAATTAAAGAGATCTGGTTAGTATAAAGGTATTCGGACCGACGGTTTGACCGACTGAAGCCAGCACAGGAAACAGTTCAGCATGACAACTGGTAGTGCAACTGGTGGTTACAGTGTAGGGCTGTTCATCTGAAGGTTATGGGTTCCAGTTGCTATAACAACATGCTCGAACCCGGTCATATAGTGTCAGCCAGAGCGGAATCCGTAGTTTAAGGATGAGGAAACCAGATGGCAGTATGAATAGTGCATATGCAGTCACCTGTCCACCCACAGGCTTCAGTGCACTGGCTTCACACATTCATTAAAGAACCACCATCACCTAAGAACCAGGATGGGTTCTGGGGAAACTGAAGAACCAAACAGAACCTTGAAAATCTGGACCTTAATTATTTATTCAATAAATAAGATCCTGGTTCAGCAAATAATCTGCTTTGATCTAATTGTAGGTGAGATTAAAGGTTCATTGTTTAAACCAGTGCAGTGTGGGGCCATTTTGGAACATGTTAATGGAGTGCGGTTCTTTGACTCCTGTAGTAATAAAATCAGGTTCGGATCCGACTTTTTCCCGCAGTACATGGACCCAGCCCAATCCATTTAACCCACACCACCCCCACCCAACCGGACCGCTTCGTGTCTTGTATCTTGACAGGGAGAGACTACAGTATCATTCAGTTCGAACCCGAAACCCAAATCCCTTTATACCAGTTAACTTACACACTACTACAGACTGGGAAATGGTAGCCTAGTGGTTAAGGTGTTTGACTAATACCAGAAAGACGGGGGTTCGATTCCCACACCACCAAGCCACCACTGTGGGCCCTTGAGCAAAACCCTTAACCCACAATTGCTCCGTTGGGTAAAACAAAAAAAAAAGAAAGTCGCTCCGGGTAAGAACATCTGAACTGGAATGGGATGAGAAGAGACGATCATCGAACCCAAGCTTTTGTACCCTGCCTTTAAGTAGCAAAGCAGAGACTAGGACAGGGTTTGGTGCTATAATAAATAATCGATCACTTCACTCATTGGTTCGAATCACTAGTCACGTGACAGAAAAGGATTATTGAAAAAAACCAACAAACCAACAGAAAAGATGTTCTTAACAGATTTAAAATCAATCTCCGCTGTAACCTTCAGCTTTAGGTCCTGCTGGCACACGTGGGACATTCTGTTCTCTGGCTGTCCGACAGCTGGTAGAATACTGCGCTATGGCCGGTTAATCCAACGTTCCCAGAAAGACCCTGTCCGGGTTGGACAGAGATCAGACATGGAATCCAGTCCAGGATCTCCTGATCCACCAACGCAGACACCAAACTGATTAATACAGGGTCACATGACAGGGTGTACAGTAAACCGAGGGTATCGGGGTATTGTGGGTCTGTTTGTGAGCTTTATTTAAATGGTGTGTAAGTGAGTGTGTGTGTGTGTGTGTGTGTGTGTGTGTGTAATGGGACAGGAAGTGAAACAGGAAGTCTTGTAATGGACAGGCTCTGTTATGTAAGAGGGTTCGATTAGTAAAAAAGCAGAAACGAATCCAAAGTCTGAAACAGCTCGTTCCCTCGTCCTTGTGCTAGTCTGAGTTACAGGCAACCGGTGGCAGTCGGTGCGAATTACCACAGGCTCAGGCAGACATAGTAGTTATTATTAATAGTGATTCACGTTTAACAATAACAACAAGAATGATGATGATTTAGTGATTTAATCTGGCAACCAATCAGTAATCAGTATTTAATGAATAATTGAATATATCCGTGATCGAACCCATAAGTACACAAACGTTTGTGGAAAGATGGGACGTTTGGGGTTTCCTCCAATAGCTGTGCGAATTAACTCTCCTTTTCTGGAAACAGATTTTGGAGGAAAGATTCAGTCATTCAGTTCCACCAGCATTAGTGAGGTTACATCCCCAAGTGGAGGCCTGAGGGGCACGGAAAGGTCGGAAAGCTCTGGGCTTTGGCGGTTCCACTTACAGGGTCTGTTCAAGTGTCAATCTTTAACCAGTTCCTGTCCTTCAACACACCAGAACCATTACAGTCCAGTTACATTAACGCAATCTCCATCACAGACCGTCCCAGAAAGGAGGAAACCAATCGAGGAACCAGACACAACAGGGACCCGATCCATAATCCTGACACTGACTGGGATGGAATGGAATCCAATGCATCCTTAACATAAATAACATTTAGGAAACACCGTACAGGGTTCAATGCTAAAATCTTTTGCATTTCCCACCATGAAAGTTTGGTGGTCAGAGCGCCGGGTTAGTTGGGATACAGCGCCCCCTGGAGGAGGAAGGGTTAAGGGTCCGATTCAAGAACTCAACAGTGTGGACGTCGGTTGGAGCTCAACCCCCCCCCGGTCTTTCAGGTCTAAGAATTAGCTGACCCTTTCAGTCCCCCCCACCACGGCCCCCCTTTCCCCCCCCCCACTCCGTTATGTTTAGAACCATTTATCTCCTAAATATCTTAAACTTGCCTGTAAGATGAGAATGAAATAGTCGACCGGTTTCCCACGCTGGTATAAGTAGTGCTGCTGTGAACGTTTGTCATTTTCATTGAAGCGCAGCTCCTGGATGACATCAGGATGCTTGAGAATTCGCAGTAGAACCTTGTCTGAGATCTGCAGTGGACTAAAGAGGCTAACCTCTGGAGAAAATCCAGAAACAACCAGTATCAGTAGACCATCATCAAAGATCTCAACTCATGGTTTAAACCAGCAAAGTCACAGAGCTCACCGGTGGCCAGGAAGCGATGAGCAGCCAGAAGCAGCTGCGGAGAGATCTTCACCTTCGATTCACTTTCATGTTTAAAAGCTGAAAAGTCTCGCTTGCTTTTATTGGGGTCCACCTTCTTCCTGGTTCGGTTATCAGCTGAGAGAGAAGAACATTAAGCCTAACAGATACTGTTCACAGGAAGAAACCGAGGAAAGAAACGGGGATGTCTGCCGTTACTAACTGTACAGATCCGACTCGTCCAGGATCTCCGATTTAATGATCTCCTCAATCACGTCTTCCAGCGTCACCAGACCCAGAACCTCGTAGAAAGGGTCGCCCTCTCCTTCATTATTCACCCGCTGCACAATGGCCAGGTGAGATTTGCCTAGAATAATTGAAATACAAACAAAAGTATATTGTGTGTGTGTGTGTGTGTGTGTGTGTGTGTGTGTGAAAAAAGGGTGTTAAAGTAGAGTTATATATAAATGGCTGATGCCCCCTCCTAAAATAAGTGTGAAACATACTGGGGTCTGCTGGAGTCTATCCCAGCACAGGGGTAGGGGTACACCATGGAGACACACACACACACACACACACACGCCCACACACACGCGCCCACACACACGCGCCCACACACACGCGCCCACACACACGCGCCCACACACACGCGCCCACACACACACACACACTTACTAGGCGATTAATCCAGCATTAAAGCCACTGCTGTGTGAACTCCTCACTTACCCCTGGGGCAATAACTCACCCTTTTTGAACTCCTCCAGCATGGCATCCAATTTGGTGTCATGGAAGACAAAGTGGACGGGGTGGTTGTAAAACTTGGTGACGGTTTTAAGCGTGGTGGAGTCATCCGGATCCACAAAGGCCAAATCCTTCACATACAGAATGTCCACAATGTTGGAACGTTCATCATCATAGACCGGAATGCGTGTGTAGCCGCTCTCCATGATCTCAGTCATGGTGTTAAAGTCCAGCACCGCGTCCGATTGGATCATGAAGCAGTTGTTCAGCGGGGTCATCACGACCTCCACCGTTTTGGTCCGAAGCTCTAGAGCGCCCTGAATCATGTTCATCTCTTCTTTCACCAAGTCGTTATACGGTTCGGTCACCTTGAGCATCTCCACCAGCTTCTCCCGGTTGTACACCGTTCCGATCTCCTGACCCAGAACGCAGTCCAGGAGTTTGCTAACGGGGAAGGACATCGGGAAGGTGAGAAGCATGAAGAACTTGGTGAGTAGGATGGTGTTGGCACCGACAGCCAGACCATGGCGAGAACAGAGCGCCTGTGGAACGATCTCTCCAAAGATCACGATGCCCACAGTGGAGGCCACTACCGCACCAAAACCCGAGCCGATAAGGTCATCCAGCAGGATAGTAAGCGTGGTGTTCACCAGAACGTTCCCCAGCAATAAGGAACACAGCAGGTAATTACCTTTCCTGCGAATAGGTTCGATTTTGCGCGCGTACTTCTTCTCCTTCTCCGTACCGCAACTCTGCACTATGCGGAGCTCCATCGGATCCAACGCCATCAGCCCCAGATTGAGGCCACTAAACATACCGGAGAAGAGCAGCAAGCCGGACACCAGGATGATCTGAAGCCACAGGGGGAGCAGAGAACTTTTCTCCTCCACGACCCGTAAGCGAGCGTCGCTGTCTGCCAGCAGGTACCAGCGGTCCTCCCGACTCCGGATGCACGCCACATATTCCCGCTCGTGTTCGCTTTTGCGAAGCGGTTTAACGTTGACACTCACCACTCCGGATGTTCCGCGACCGCTAACGTTCATATAACTTCCGACATTAATGTCTTTAGTGAAATCCACGCAGGTCCTGTTCACCGCCTCCTGCTCCTCCGTGAATCGGATCTGTGACGCGGAATCCGAGCTGAGCTGCAGCCCGTAAAACCTGAGCTGGACGCTGCTCTCTTCCGTTACCTGAATGACACCGTCCTCCGTGATGGTGGCCGGCTTGTTGCTCCTCTCCAGTCTCATGCCGAGGATCTGGCTCCAGCCGCCGCTCGTCGTCTCGGTTCTACCGCCCGCGGAGCTCCAAAGGACCACGACTAAAGTTAGCATGCAGCCCTGTCCGCTCCAATCTGCCGCCATGTTTGTTTCGCTCCGCAGGGAGCGGCGTCGTGACGTCACGCGTTTCGACGTTAACATGTTTCGCGCATGCGCAAGGAAAACACTGCTGAATTCGTAACAGGGCCACACACACACACACACACACACACACACACACACACACACACACACACACACACACACACAATCAATTAGTATGTTTTTGGACTGTAGAAGGAAACAACCCGGAGAAAACCCACATAAGTGCGGTGAAGACCAACCATACCTGACATTAGTGTCTGATCTTACTAATACTGTTGGAGCTGAATGAAGAGATATCTCCCATTCAAGCCCCACACTGGACTGGATAGTCTTACTAGAAGACTGGAGCTTCATCCAATAGTAACAATCTGTTTGAACAACAGCGAAGCAAAACCACCTGATCTGAGAAATCAGTAATCAATATGGATGAACTGCTGATTCCATTAATGTTATATGATGTTATTATGAAAAGTGAAGGTCTGGTCCAACTGACCAGATTCTTTAGATTAAACTGATGAAGGGGTTAATCTTGGTTCGGATGGAAAGGTGACACACTATTGCGTCACCTATGGGGCTGAGTACCACAGAGCAGTCAAGGTACCCATGCTAACCTCTGGCCACCAGTTTAAATCCCAATAATGGGCATGTGAGGATCAGAACTGGACCAGGTAGCGATGGAAGGTGGTCACCTTGTCTATAATAAAATAAAATAAAAAACTGTGGAAGGAAACTTGAGTACCCAGAGAAAACCCACATAACCCAGAAATAAAAAAAATGAAATTCTGATGTTATTTAAAAGCGCTCATTTTTATTCATTTATAGGAAGATCATCCAGAGCTTCCAAAAAAAATATGAATCCTTATATTATATCAATGTATCCCAGTTATAGTAGCACACAGTCAGGGGGTACCTGTGAAATCTACCAGTCTGTACCTGTGAAATCTACCAGTCTGTACCTGTGAAAACTACCAGTCTGTACCTGTGAAATCTACCAGTCTGTACCTGTGAAATCTACCAGTCTGTACCTGTGAAAACTACCAGTCTGTACCTGTGAAATCTACCAGTCTGTACCTGTGAAATCTACCAGTCTGTACCTGTGAAATCTACCAGTCTGTACCTGTGAAATATACCAGTCTGTACCTGTGAAATATACCAGTCTGTACCTGTGAAAACTACCAGTCTGTACCTGTGAAAACTACCAGTCTGTACCTGTGAAATCTACCAGTCTGTACCTGTGAAAGCTACCAGT
>JAOTRA010000006.1:5326609-5337788 GCA_026260255.1 Pseudolaguvia tuberculata | reverse complement strand
ATAGTGTTAAATATTTTTTGACCCTTATTTCTACAAGCACGATCGTGGACCTTGTACTGCGTTAAAACCAAGAGCATGCAGAATGTGAGGAGCAAACATATTTCTGCTCATTTTGTTTCTTTTTTAAGTAAGAAATTTAAACATGTAAATATTCCATTGCCATAATATATTCCATCATACATCACCCAAATTCTGCCAATAAGAAGGACAAGATAAGAATGACACTCACCCACCAGGTGAGATTCAGAATCCATGTCTTCAGATGTTCTTCTGAAAAGGAAAAAATTCATTTTTATATTAAGGTTATATATTAATTTTAAAATGTATTATTGTGTCAAAATTGTTAAATCATAATTGTTATATTTTAAAATGTTTTAATGGTCCACAGGACACCACGGCGATAATGAACCATCCTTCCTCTTTTTCTTGAACGTGGCACCGCAGATTATTTATTGTCTAGTTTCTCTGAAACCTTTTATGATGTTATGCAATGCCGATGATGAGATTTCCAAAGAATTTACACTTTGACGTTTAGGAACATTGTTTTAAAGGTTTTCTTCACATATTGTAGATCCTCTACCCACTTTTACTTCTGAGAGAAACATTAGCTAATTGTTACAAACCTGATTTTAATTATCTTAATTAGTCCCTTAATGTTCGCACAAATGTTTTTTTGTTTTTTGTTTTTGTTTGCTTTTTCATCCTTTTCTTAAAACCTGTGTTAATAGTATTGTCAAACGTAGGCCTATAAATAGTTAAAATGTAATAGAAATGTTCGTAATAAGTTGTTTATTGGTATATAATTAAATATCTACCGAGCCCACTGAGTATCAACCAAATCAGGAAGCTCAATATGCTGAAATGCTATGAAATAAAAGAGCCATTCCTTTTTGTCTGATATCTGTAGCTCGTTCCCCGCTCACTCTCACTCCACTATTTAAAAACCCTGAACACACATCGTCACTGCCTGCTTTTGAACTATGACTCAATCCTAATTTTCTGTGTTTGGCATTTCTTCACTGTTGTGATCCAAGCTCTCATGATCTAACTCTAAGCTCGTCTATCATTTGTTCTCAAATCCGTAGCTCCTGACTTTGTGGACTCGGAGCTCCACTGTTCTCTGGTAAGCAGTAGAAATCTGATAAAAGTTATCTTTCCTTTCTTTGGTTCCTCAATAAACACACCAGTTTGGGTTTGAAAAACTTGTGTCTCCAGTCTGTTACATTTCTGGATTTTCTGTAAAACGTTTCTATTTTTGAATATTGAATGTTTTTGTGCTTTAACACGATGAACAGAAAGGGGTTTAGCAGTTATTATAAATTGGAACAGTACATTATTTCACCTACTTTCAATGCTACAATCCTGCAGGCATAAAATGACTATAATAATCCTTCCTTGCTGTTTAATACTTTTGTATCTGACTGTACTGTATTTTGGAAATGGGATTTTCAAGTTTATGCACTTTACATGCTGACCAATTAAAAATGCCAGTAATTATTTATTAAAACTGGCTGAATTACAATCGGTCAGCAAACGGTACTGCTCAGGGGACCATGTTTGCCCTCTACTGCTAACATCAAATTCAGTTAAATTATTTCAAAATCAGCAAGTAAAGGGTTCCGGTGGCCATGACCTAGACCCAAGAAAGATCACTGGGTCTGTGAATTTTCAGTAGCCAACTCGCAGGCAAGTATATCTGGAACAAAATTAAACAGTTATGATAGTGTGTGTGTGTGTGTGTGTGTGTGTGTGTGTGTGTGTGTGTGTGTGTGTAGGTGTGTGCACCCGTTGGCCCCTGCTTCACTCTTCCTCTTAATTCTGTGGTTAGCCCTGCCCCTGTTTATCACATGACTTCTCTGAAAGCCCCCCCTGCCTTCCCCCATGTTTCCAGTAAATTGCTTAGAAGGAGGGGGTGAGTCAGACTAGCTTCCCTTAAACCACAGCTTGTTGAAGAATTTGTCAACGTGGACGCCAGAGCACGCATGAACCTCCCCTTTCCTCCTTGCAGTAGATCTGAATATTTAACTCTTTTCTTACGACTGGACTGTGGATCAGATTACGTCAGGTGCCTATCACTTCCTGTGACACACTGTATGCAAGACACACAAAGCCGCATGTGTGTGTGTGTGTGTGTGTGTGTGTGTGTGTGAGAGAGAGAGAGAGAGAGAGAGAGAGAGAGAGAGAGAGAGAGAGAGAGACTGTTTGCATGGGGCCGAGGGCGTTGTGGATAGAGAAATCCAAAATGTGTTTATGTGTTTCATAGGGTGGCGCTAGTGCACTCATGACTCATTCATTTGAAATATAAAAAACTTACAATGATCAGTCATAGTGGTTAGCATGGTCTGATTCCTGATTGTATAGTTGTTCGACTGGGATCTGAGACCGGCTGGCCAGGAACCTGCCCCTGCCTTTTGCCCTATGTGCGCCTTGTATTGCTTTGATATAGGTTCAAGCAGACCTCTGTGAACCCGAATGACATGACAGACAAACTCACATGACAAGACACAGACAACAGTCTATAAAAGGGGAAAGTGTCACAGTTGGTTAGCACCTGGTAAGCCTGACATTGAGTCATGACATTGATGCCAATTCGGTCAAGTCTTGCTTGGTTAATTGCCCTCTCCAGGCCACCAGAGGGAAACAGCAAGACTGTTTTTGTTCATGTGCCCCATGTTTGTTGTCTGTGTCTTGTCATTGATTGTTCCCTAATTGTGTTTCCATTTGTCTGTATGTGTCATTTTATTTTTCTGATTGTGTTTTTCAGTCCTTTATTGTCAGTAGTTTGTTGTTCTCATGTTTCCCATTTTTAAGTTAAGGGAAAGGGATTCAATTAAAATTCTAAAAAAGATTCAATTTTTGTCACAAACATGATTATGTAGAGTACAACATGTAGTGAAATGTTTTCTTCGCATATCCCCATCTTAGTAAGTTGGGGGTCCGAGCGCAGGGTCAGCTATTGTACAGCGCCCCTAAAGCAGGAAGGGACCTAACAGTGGCAGAGGTGGGGCTAGGATCCAGGTCTTCCTGGTCTACCAATCAACAACCAGCACCTTAACCATTAAGCCACCACTGTCCCTGAGTTGACTTAGTCAAGTTTAATGATGTCACCTTTGTGTAGTCTAGTCAGTTAAGTTGTGTGATCCACCCTTTAATGTATGAATAATGCTGCACCTCCACATTCGCTTGGGTTATTACAGAATCCAGGCCTCCTCTATGGATCCAGCAGTTAGTTGCTGACTTTTCTAGACTTTGTAAGCAGGCAGATTTTGGTTGTCATTTTTTGTTAAGGTTATTGTAATTAGTAGTATGATAAAGATTCACCAGTATTTGACACATCTGTTAGAATTACTTCACACTTCCCGACCCGGGAATCGAACCCGAGACCTTCTTATTGTGAGGCCACCGCGTTGCCCACACATAACTCGCACTGTGAGAGAAAAAAAATGCAAGAAGCCTCACATGTTACAATACATTATGTTCATTATGAATGTCTTTATGACACTTTTCCCTCAAGAAAGCTGGTTAAACATTTTTAAACATTGTTTTCATATATTAATTATTCATTCATTCATAAGAGGGTAAGCAGATGAACGAACGAACGAACGAATGAATGAATGAATGAATGACTTGTTTTGTAACTAACTAATCATGTAGGTTTAAGGATGAAAACTAATGCATGCTAGTCCAGTGTAAATACATACCAGTGTAAGTACATGTTTAATAACTGCTACAATGTGTGTATATAGTACAGAAAACGTACTAGATTTGTGAGATTTATTGTTAAGTCTGTCATACCATGGTAATTCTTTTTTTTCCAGTTTGTGTATGAATTTAATTTAAATGCAAGTGTATTTGGGAGTGAGGAGAGAAATGGAAAGGGTGGTAGGTGGTGGCTGAATGTTGTAACGGGCTTTCCTAATATGGGTTTTCTGTTCTAAGTCTCCTCCTCTTCTTTGTACATGGGCAGGACTTCATGGTGTTATTCAGCCAGTGAAGATACAGCTACCACATACTTCCCCATTAATTGGCTGAAGCCAGACCTTACAGGAACTGTCGGTGATAAATGTGAGAGTTCTCAGAAATCATTCATTTCTTCCTTTTTTTACACTAAGGGACAGTCCAGGGCAGTACAGGGATTCTTGGGGTTATCCTTTCTTAAGGACTTCCTCAATTTGATGTTGTTTCTTATCATTTAAAACATTTAAGGGAATTGTATTGAATTTATTATCAGTAAGAAATATTTTATAATTCTGAGAGAAAATCTAAAAAGACTTTAGAGTGGGTGTAAAGCTTTGCTAATCTTCTTCAACCTCGGTAACACACTTTATTCCCTAATATCAAGCGTAACTTAATGTGAGGAAACTACACAGGCAGTAAGTATCACTTTATTATTTCTCTTATTTTAATGATATTGCATTGTAAAGGCATAATACGTTGGGCTGTAGTCATTCGGTGGTGGGAGAGGGGCACTGTAGCAGTGTTCATTGTGTGACCAGGGTTAAAAAGGAACAGTGATAGTGGCCTGTTCGGTGGTGCCAGAGGGATGCTGAGTCATGCAAAGCAGGTGGAGCTGCCATGGTTGTAGTGTACACTCCCCCGCTTCATTCACAACCCCCACCCTCCATCCACCATTCTCTTGGCGAACTCGCTTGAACTCAGTGTAGGCTAACTGAGACAGGAGAGGCCTCCGGAGGCTGAGAGGGTGGGGGAATTCTACTGCCACTAACAATCTCTCACAACTTTAAGCAAGCAGCAGAAATTATATCTTTATACCTTTCTAAATTCTCACTACTCGATGATTTCTGTTTCTTGTACATCAGCAATTCTGTTTTGAACATAACAGAACCTTTTATAAATATTGTAAAAATAAGTTTGTTTCAAAAAACAAGTCTAGAAGGAAAAAGAGGGAGCGTGTGTGTGTGTGTGTGTGTGTGTGTGTGTGTGTGTGTGTGTGTGTGTGTGTGTGTGTGTGTGTGTGTTTTCTCTTCATTGTGTAGTGCTCTCCAGGGAGTTTGAGAAAGATCTTTATTGTGAGTCAGTGTGTGTTTGGGGGAGCAAATTTTCAGTAGGTAAGATAAGAAAAGTCTTTTGGGTGGTGATGGAGAGATTTACATCCATCAGTTTATTTGTGTCACTGGAATCTGACTGTATTTTATTTCAGTAAACAGGACTGGGGATGTTTCTGCTTTAGGTACACCAGTGTGATATATTTTGAAACAACGCAATATTTTGTTTTACTTTAGATTATGACCTTTATTGGAGTGTAAGGAATCTATTGGTGCCTAAAATTGTACAATTATATTGATAATAACAGTTAAATAAAAGTATTTATTGTTATTTTCTAGTTTTCTAGCGCAATAGCCAGACAAGGATCTTATATCTGGATGCAGGAATATATGCAATCATGTAAACTTGGAGTTTAAGCTTTTTGTTTTACTTTAATTGATCTGATTTTAATAATGAGCCTGTCTAAAAGTCAGTCTGACCCTGTGAATATTATTATTTTTATTGTTGTATTGTCATGTAATAGTTTAGATTTGTTGTTTTATAAAGCTTATAATTAACCCATTATGTAGTTTTATGTAGTCTTTTCTCCCTCATCATCTGTGCTGTTTGTAAAGCGCTGCTCTGTTAAACTAGCCTAGAAAATAGAAGTGTGGAGTTTCTTCTGTTACCTTAACTGAACCCTGGACTCAACTCGATGCACTGCACTGCTGGCAGGAAGGATTAGAAAGAGACCAAGGAAAAAATGGGCAAAAGTTTTGCGTTTATTCAGCTGATGTTCTGTTAATTGAAAACACATTTTGTTTAACACAGGACAAAATTCCAAATAACAGAATAAAGGCGTTTGCGTTTATTTTGGTAAGTATACTTTTGTGTGATTAAGATCTTTCCAGTGTGTCAGATAGCTTATCAGACTGGTGTTGGCTGTTTCACTGGATGGCAGCAACAGTCTGTAGGCTGTCTGACATTTTGGACATAAGCATCTTATTTGTAATTTGCTAAATTCTTTAGTTTTACAGGTTTTCTTAATTTAACAGCACAATATGTGTAACTATTGGACAATTGGATTTCTTTGTAAACATCTCTCTCTCTCTCTCTCTCTCTCTCTCTCTCTCTCTCTCTCTCTCTCTCTCTCTCTCTCTCTCTCTGTGTGTTTAATATTTTGTTCCTGTATTCATTTTTATTTATACACTCATAGAAGCGGTTAAGGTTATATCACCTTTTACAACATGTCGATTTTCCAAGTCCTTACAAGTTGATGCTAAATTGTTAGATTTTTTTTTAATGTTTATAATCCTGACATTTTCAACATAGTTATACTTTTTATTTTTGTATCTTCACTTATACTTTCAATCCCTTGTTCTTTTTACTTGTCAGACAGGTGTAAAAAGAGAAATAAAATTTGAAATTGAATTTTATATGTGAGTCTCTCGATACATTCATTCATAAACACAAAAAGAATCCTAATTACCCAAGTAGCATTTTTTAGCACTAGCTTGGTATTATTGTTCAATCATACAACGGTTTATGTATTGACGCCTTCTCATCTATGTTGTTGATGTGACCGGACCATGGGAAGCGATATGCAGAACCTTCTTTTCATGAGCCTTCAAACATAATTAAGAAGGTCTGACTTACATCTCTTCCACTGCTTACGCAACTTCTGCTCGGGAGTTTTAAACTTTCACAACTAGGAGCTTCCTAACAGAAAGCACCACAGACTGGATGGTAAGATCAGATGAACGTACTGTCCACTACTTAACCCTGCACTAGTCAAGGTTTCACAGGACTTTCCTTAAACACGTGCAGATTTTAAATTGCACAGCAACACAATAATAAAAGTGGCGAGTATTAAAGCAGAGCTTTAGAAAAGTTAGGAAGTAAATATTTATAATTATACTCATTCACTCACTCAGTTTATTGGTAAAGCATAATGTAGGGATGGTGTACACAAAAAGCTTTTAAATAATTTGAAAATTACAAAGAAGCTCATTATCACTTTCAGACCTTCGGTGAGGTCTAATTAAAGGGCAGGAACTATTTTTTTAATTATTAAATTCTTCATATCTTCTCCTATAGCCACAGCGGATCACTCTTTTCCACACTACCCTGTCCGCTACATCTGCCTCTTTCACACCAACTACCTGCGTGTTAAATTCTTCATATAATATATTAAAATGTAGCCAGGAGCTTTTGAGAAACTTATAAGTAAAGGTATTGGCACCATGTCTGAATTTCAATTTAGTTTTAACTATTTCACTGAATACGGTTGTTTATGTCAGAATAAGTAACTATGTGGATTCAAGCTAAAAGATTAGTGTTGATAAAATGACTAATGATTGACGCCCGTGACCCCAAATTAGAGAATAAGCGGGTAAGAAGATGGATGAATGAATGAATGAATGAATTTTTTTTATTTACAAAGCTAACAAATAAAACGTATGACAAGGATTTGTGTTTCTTCTGCAGTACCGGATTATGGCCAGCAGGTGCCATGCGCCGCTGAAAAGCACATTTAACAAAAGATCTCTCGGTATTTTATGGAAAAGAAAACAACGTTCACGGTGCAGTTTGCGGAGGTATGAAAGTTTTTTGCTTTAGATTAGGGAACAGTGTTACAGAGCGCTGACCGAGCGGAAACAGAGCGCTGACCGAGTGGAAACAGAGCGGAAACAGAGCGCTGACCGAGTGGAAACAGAGCGGAAACAGAGCGCTGACAGAGTGGAAACAGAGCGGAAACAGAGTGCTGACAGAGTGGAAACAGAGCGCTGACAGAGTGGAAACAAAGCGGAAACAGAGCGCTGACAGAGTGGAAACAGAGCGGAAACAGAGCGCTGACAGAGTGGAAACAGAGCGGAAACAGAGTGCTGACAGAGCGGAAACAGAGCGCTGACAGAGTGGAAACAGAGCGGAAACAGAGCGCTCTGGCGTTAATCATAACGGCATCCACACAAACACTATTTCTATTTCTCGGTTAGTTCAAGAATTATGTCACCACCCGTGCAGTAATGGTACATGTCGCTCCCCTCCCCTGTCAGAGATCGCCGGATTTCGGGCCGATGGCGCGCTGTTGTTCAGTATTTTGTGTGTCATGGTTCTGGACTTAATCTCCGATTTGTTATGTTTTTTGCTCGAGTTTGTTTTATTGTGTGAACAGAATTGAAAAGGACTTACTGCACTACGGATCGGAACCTTCGCTCCTATTTACAGAATAAATCATCAGCAGATCCAGGGACTCGCGCAGCTTAAAGTCACAGTGGAAGTTCTCCGCCGGTTCACAACAAATATGTACATTAGGCGGATTGGTGAGTCTAAATTGCCCATAAAATCCCCCAGCCATTAGTGTTGCACAAGCCAGTGTATCCAAAGTGCAGTCCCGGATAAATGAGAAGGTTGTGTTAGGAAGGGCATCCAGCGTAAAAGCACACCAAGTCGAATGTGCGCATCACGGTTTGGGGTAGTGGGTGATCCGCTGTGGTGACCTCTAACAGGAGCAGGCGAAGGGAAAGAAATTTTAATAATTAATATAAATTCATTTTAACTTTAAGTAAATTTTTAGCTAAACAGTTTCCCCAAAATGAGCAAATATTCAAAAAAGGAAGGTAAATTTAAGGGTTATTAATTACTGTAGTATTTTATTTTTCCTGAGATGGACTGGCGACCCGTCTGGGCTGTACCCCCGCCTCTCGCCCTATGCGTGCTGGGATAGACCCCCGTGACCCCGGATTCGGGAATAAGTGGGTAGGAAGATAGATGAATGAATGAAAGTTTTATTTTTTATTGTAGTCTTTCTATTGCAGCGACTCCGCCCACCGTCCACCTGAGGTCGCCATCGCCTGAATATTAGCGGACTGTTCCGCTTCCGGGTCAAGAGCGATAGCGCGATATTTAAGCTAGCATTAGGCTAAAGCATGTCGCAAAGTATTGTTTGTATCCATGGAAACTTGCCAAGCGTTCTCCGTTCCGTTTGACTTTCGCGATTTTTAATTCATGACTTTGTTCTTTTACTAAGTGTTTTTGGATTTGTCTGCCTGATCTTTTGCCTCCTGTTCTCCGACTTATCCCTGGATTATGACTTCGTTTATGAACTGTGTTTTGGACTAAATAAAGCTAGTTACTGCAGCATGGATCCATCTCTGCCGGTCTGCATCACGTCTAAACTGTAGTGTTTTTAAGCTCTTTGTGAAACACTTCCCCATCTGACTTTTTCCTCCATTTTAGGGTGAACTTCCCTGTCATCCCCTGTTCATTCAGTTTCTGATTGATCTGAAGAACAAAAAAAATGTTTGTTATTAAATAACACATGATAAAAACACAGAATCTGGATCATAGAAAAGTTTTTATAATTTAATAAATTCTGGGGGATGAGACTCACCTGATCCAAGATAGCCACCATCACTGCAGGATCATTCACATCCGTAGTCGACTGAACCTTCACTCTCGCAATCTGTTGTTGTCGTCTAATGACGTCTAATACAGAAACATACAAAAAAACACAAAATTAATCTATTATTCTGAACTGAAGTTAATGTCTTTAAATTAGACAGAACTACTCTCACCTCTGTGACAGAAGAAAGGCAGGATGTTTGAGCAAACGGCATCGCCAACCAGACCGTTATTTAAATAAGCACATTCTTCATTCCCCTGAGCGTTATCAGGTTGTCCACTGATCCAGCTGATGGTAGAGAAATTGGTTTGATCTGTCCACTTCCATGTATCTCTGAACAGTCCAAACCAAGCCCACTTATTGATCAATCCTCCTACAACTGACCATTCATTTGAGTCTCTCACACTAGCCAAATCTGTGTGAATCTGTCTACAATAAGACTGAGCATCAGCCCATGTCTTCCAATCAGGAATGAAAATGTAGCTCTTATTGGCAGTGTTGTTCCTGTCTGTTAGAATTAAAATACATAAAATAAATAAACATGAGATAAAATAAAGAATACAGCTAATAATAATAATACTTCCAAAAATAAAAACAGATTACAACAACATTAAACTCATAAACTGTTAAAGAATCACTAAACGAACAACAGGAACACCGCACACAATGAGACCCGAGTGAACTGAAAGTTTAGAACATTAAGACTGAAATGTGTTCCCAGATTTTGGGTTAAATATTATTGAAATTTTAGGTCCCACAGTTTAGAATTTTTATGATAAAACAACATTCTGACAAATAGGAGAAATATGTAGCTATTTACCATCAAAACAAACAAAGGGGTATTGATCTGTACAAGACAAATCCCACCATCCAGAAGATATAAATGTAACACACTCGCCACCATTATTGATGGGTTGACCATAATACCACATGCTAAAATTCCCCAGTGGTTCATTCCCCAGAGACCAGCGCCAGCTGCTGATGTTAACCGTCAATCCAATCCAAGCACTGGAACTGAACTGTTGTGTCTGTATTTCATTCTGAAGTTGAATTATTTCCTCGTTGTCTTTGATGATGGCCAGATCTGTGTATTGGGCTCTGCAGTACGTCTGAGCATCAGTCCAGTTTTTACCCTGCTGGATTAGATAGTACTTACGAGAGACAGACAGGACGAGAGGAACCAACTCTGTGGATGAATTAAAAACATTTTGTTAGTGGTGAAACACATATTGCACAATTATGTAATTTATTAAATGAGCTAGCAATATAATATAGTAAATAGTAAAATAGTAAATAGTAAATAGTAAAACTAATTCTACACTGTTCGTCTGTTAGGGGGCGCCAGAGTGGACTCACTCTTCTCCACACTACCCTGTCCTCTACTTCTGCCTCTTTCACTCAAACTACCTGCATTTCTTCCCTTCACCACATTCGTAAACCTCCTCTTTGATCTTCCTCTTTTCCTCCTGTCCTCCACCTCCATCCTCAGCATTCTTCTATCAATATACTTTACTGCACACGTCCAAACCATTTCAACCTAGTGTCCCTCACCTTATCTGCAAAACAGCCTACATGACATGTGCCGTCCCTCTAATAAACTAATTTCTATCCTGTCCATCCTTGTCCCTCCCAATGAAAATCTCAACATCTTCAACTCTGCCACCTTTAGCTCCTCCACCTGTATTTCCTTTTGCTCCTCCCCGTCCAACTCTTCCTCCTGTCTTTTTGACAACGCCACTGTCTCTAAACCGTACAACATCGCTGGTCTCACTACAGTCCTATAAACTT
>JAOTRA010000006.1:5298196-5318178 GCA_026260255.1 Pseudolaguvia tuberculata | reverse complement strand
CCAAACGTCTCGTACCTTCAACATTAGAGTCGTAGGAACTGAATGAAACCCAAACGTCTCGTACCTTCAACATTAGAATCGTAGGAACTGAATGAAACCCAAACGCGTCGAACCGCAGCCATGTTTTTGTCGTAATTTTTAAATTGTACAAGTTTATTACAATTATTATGTTTTATATAATCTATTAAAATGACCCCCATTTTATTCTACTTTAAGGGCCTCACCCAGGGGCCACTGCTAAAAAATTCAGAAGTAAAAGCAGCAGCTATTTGATTCTAAATGTTAAAAATGGTAGATTGGTGGTGTGTAATAGGATTTGTATTAAGATGAACTGAACCGGAAGCATCTGAACATTTATTCTATCCGTTTATCGCAGGTCTTCCATTCACCCAGTCACCCATTCACCTATTCACCCAGTCACCCATTCACCTATTCACCCAGTCACCTATTACCCATTCACCCAGTCACCTATTCACCCAGTCACCTATTCACCCATTCACCCATTCACCTATTCACCCAGTCACCTATTACCCATTCACCCATTCACCCAGTCACCTATTCACCCAGTCACCTATTCACCCATTCACCTATTCACCCAGTCACCTATTCACCCAGTCACCTATTACCCATTCACCCATTCACCCAGTCACCTATTCAACCAGTCACCTATTCAACCAGTCACCTATTCAACCAGTCACCTATTACCCATTCACCCAGTCACCCAGTTTTTCAGTGGTGGTTGTTGTTACCTGTTGGGAAAATGTCTCGGCACCTGCACTACTTGTCCAATGGTGATGGAGTTGGATCGGGCCACGGCGCAGACGTCCAGTTTTCGGTAACATTCCTCCTGAACGTCGGTGATTAATTTCTGGAAGTTGCTGCAGTGCCGAACGTTCTGGAAAATTCTGGCCGTGATTCCGGTAGCAATGCATTTAATGCTTTCCTTCACAAACGTCTTTCCCTAAAAAACACACATGCAAAAATATTTCTCTTTTATTTTACACTTCAAACATAAACTCTCCGTTTATTCACTTTTATTTTTTTACTTCAATCATTTCCAGTTTGTCGTTTACCTCCGTGTTAAAAACTGCAGCCGCCTGAAGAAAAAGGTTACAGAGGTCGTGCAAACCGTCCGTGTCACACGTAGAATTTTCCAAGCAGGAGAAAACACTACAACCCGTCTGAGGAGCGTTCTTCACACAGTGAGCCACTTCCACTAACACACACACACACACACACACACACACACACACACACACACACACAGTTCTGTAGGTGAAAAAAACTAAAGGTGTGAAATATAAAGTGGTGGAACACTTACACGGGCTGGTGGATGCAAAACGAGTTTGCTGGTCTCTTTCGAAGGCAGACAAAGCGGAGACCAGGGACACCAGGACACCGATTTTCAGCAGCATGTTTCTAGCTATGCGTCGATGTTTCTGTTGGAAGCTGTAAAGAAAAGCAGCAGTTTATATAGTCTCCAGATCTTTAAAGCTTTATCTGGTTACCTGCTCCATCAGATAAGCACCGCCACACACAAAGGTCCAAACGGAAACAAAAACTTTCCGAAGTGTCATAAATATTCATGAGGATTCCAGTGTGTGAAGCAGTTTCCAGTGAGACCACCAGTGGGTCTGTTACGGTCACCTTTTTGCACCTTTAAAGTATTTCATAAACACAATCACTGGAAAATACCTTCAAATCCCAAAGACTGAACCGGAATTCCGATTTATGGATTTGGTAGAACGGAGGTGGGAAAGTTAATGGAACAGTTTTATTTCTACAACGAGCTCAAGGGCCAAGAATCCGACGTAAATGCCGTGCGATACTTTCTTTTGAGCGCTCGACTGACTGACCTGTTGTTCAATCACTGAGTATTTAGTAAAAGTATTTTTTTAACTATTGAGTCTAAATGAATTTAATGAGGCCTCTGACCTCCCTGTCCTGTAGGGGTCTCACACACACACACACACACACACACACACACACACAAGCATTGGTATCGTAGCATGTTGCTCTGTTATATTACAGAAAGCGGACCTGACCAGTACAGGGTTCAAGGGCCTTTGGGTCCTGACATGTTCTCACACACACGGGACAGTAACGTTCCACTAAGGCCCTTCCGGGTTGGTTATATGTAATTGCTTTCCTGAGGGAACCAGCGTCTGAACCTGGAGATGTTTAAATGTGTTACTGATGTTAACGTTGCTCACGTGTCCCACCTTTTTTTTTTTTTTTTTTTAGAACTTTCGTCACACCATTTTTGGGTTCCGGTTCTAAAAATAAACATTTTCCATTTATTCTTCCACCCACAACAAACTCCTGTTTATAGCTTTCCTGCCCTCCACTCCCACCCTCCCCCGCACCCCGAGATCCACCACAGGCGTGTGCAGATGGGTTTGTTTAATCTCACCTGGGTAAATGAGAAGCTTCCTGGTCTTCCAGCCAAACGGAGGAGTGTGAAGACCCTGGAAAAGAAGAAAACTAGGAAAAGGCAGAAACGGTTATTATAGGTCATATGATTATGTTACACATCCGAGCGAAGCTGAAGGGTCACCCTGTAAAGCCACCCGTTTGTCGGAGGAAACTTATCATTTAGAAGCTGCAGGAGTCAGTGGTGGTAACTAGGATTTGGTGGTTTGAGTGTGTGTGGGGGGGGGGCGGGCAGCATGTTGACTAAATGTAGCACCTCATGAATTTTAGATTAAACTAAATTATTTAATAGTTTATAATTACAGAAAAGTCCAAAGAAACAAAAACATCTGGATGGAAACTTGTTTATTGGTAAAGATAGTTTTGGTCCATGATTCAGCCGGTGGGTGTGTGTGGGGGGTGGATGAGGGGGGGGGGCGGGGGGGACGTACAGTTCATATGTGACTCCTGTACTGAGGAATCCAGGATTAGAATTAATTTCATTTAAAAATCGCTGCATTAAGTCACTTTATGGACTTCATTAAAAAAAAAATCCCATTAAAAACAAGTAAAAGCGACAGTTCATGTATTTACACACGACAAGTAAGCGCTGGAGTTTCTCGTCACAGGTTCGAACACATCAGGATAACGGCAAAGCCTTCATGGGTCTGACGAGGGACACGGCGCAGTACCTGCAATCGGACAACAGCGTTAATGGAAACTCATTTACAAAAAGATCAAAGGCATCGAACCAGCGACTTTATTAAACCCCCCTCACTTTGGGCTCCTGTACTTCTCATAGATGGCCTGCTGGGGTCGACTGTCTGCAGCCAGGTGGAGCTGATGGAGTCGGATCAGACAGGGGGCAATCGCTGCTAAAGTGTAGCCAGTGAATCTGTACAGAGACTCCGGCTACCACAGACACAATACATTATAGAAGGAGAACCTTTATTAGTCAACACTGTTGGGGTTCTCTACATGAGGTTCTCACCCACAGCACTTGGTTCACGGTGTAGTTTGCCAAGCAGTAAGCAGCAGCCGCCACCAGTGACGGAAGATACTGCAGGAAGGGGTCCACCTCCAGCAAACTCAGTTCTGAAACATACTAAACCAGATGTGAAGAATCAACCCGAGTCCAAAGCACCACCGGGTGACCACCAGTTTAAACGTATTACCAAAGCAAGGTGGGTGGTTTTCACACAAACCACTTCCATCAAAATATACTGCATGACAAACTGATGAGCTGTGGGCGCGGTCATGTCAAAGGAGAGAACCTTCAACATCAGCTGCTCCATCCGCAACAGCTGCTTTTTGGAATAAGTATCATCTGTGATGTAGACAAACTCGTCCACCTCTGGAGGGTAGATCTCCTCATATTTCCTGAAACAGGCAGAAGGGTTTCATTGTCGTTTGTTTGCTTTTCGAACCCATGGTAAAGCCCCACAGTCACTCACGCAGCCAGAAGAATGGCAGCCGTGCCGACCAGCTGCAGTTTTCCTCGAAGAACAGACATGCAGGAGAGGAAACGGTCCAAGTAATTCACCGCCAGATAGAGGGTCTCAGAACACAGCTGGTATTCCTCAGACACTTCCACCAACCAGTCCACCAGAATGACCCTCATGCAGTCGGTGACGTCCGGCTGTTTGCGCATGTAAGACGCCGTCGGCGAGTACCGCAACTGGAATAAAGGACAAATTTATTGTTCAAGAAGAAACCAAAAATAAAGTTTAAACAAATCTACTGACTTCACTTTCTCGCAGATGTTTATGAAGCTCCTCAGCATATTCAGCAGCACACAGGATCTCCTCAGACCTGACCGGGTCTTCCTCAGAGAGCGACTGCATGGAAGCATCCAAACCGCATTCTGCAAAGACCCACAGTAGAAACTTACAAGCCGCAGAGAGAACAAGGAAAACTTCATGAAGAAACTCCAGCCCACCTGAAGTGAAGTCATTAACGGCAGTGAACATCTCAAACGCTGAAGGATGAAGATCACAGGTGGCCATTTCAGCAGGTTTAACGACCAGCAGCTCCTCGGGTTCAGCCACACGTACAGCACCAGCAGAAGGAGGATGGAACAGGACCTCCTGTCCACGGGTTGACACACGGTGCAGTGCTGTGACAGGTTTAAGAGGAATGTCCTTCAAAAGGACAGGAGATGTTTAATTCGGTTTCTTCCCAAGCAGATGGAGAAACAGATGGAAAGGAAAGGAAAGTTTTACCAGGTTGCCATTACGCCGTTGATCATTTTCAGGAAGAACCGCGAGCACCACCCTCGGAGCAGCTTTTCCACGAGGACCCTCCACTCGAACCTGAACACAGACGTTCTCCTGACTGGCAGATGAAGCAAAGCCGCTGAAGCTCATCTTCTTCCAAGCCAAAGTGAAAACACTGAATCCACACGGTGGAGACAAAAAACAACCTTCAAACAAGAAACAGAAAATTAAACAATAAAACCAAAAACGCCAACGATTAAAACCGCAGATAAAACCCTACCGCCAGTCGCTCAGTCTTTATGTTTAAATGACGTCATTGCGGTTATTAACTCGACCAATGAAATTCCGTGTCTAATTAAAACACTCGTTAAGTTAATTAGGCGCGTGTTACTAATCAATTAAAAATGGCGGAAACAAACAAAGTTAATGAACCGCGTCACAATGGAAACGGCACATCCGCCACTTCCGGTTTGTCCATTTCAATTGTCGGCGCGGTGGCGTAGTGATTGGCGTAGTGTGTGTGTGTGTGTGTGTGTGTGTGTGTGTGTGTGTGTGTGTGTGTGTGTGTGTGTGTGTGTGTTAATAAACTTACAGAGAATCGATCGAGTGTCTTATAATCCAATAAAAACATCCGCACCATCCAACAGAGAAACCACATGACCAGACAGACAGACAGGTAGACAGACAGGTAGGCAGACAGACAGGTAGGCAGGCAGACAGACAGAGAGTATGTTTTCTACAGTTTTGTTTGTTTGTTAACATTCCGTAAATTCTCCACAGTCACGTTGGTGTTTTAATCTCAGACTAAATTCTTAATTATAAATATAAATATTAAATGAATAATTATTAATGAATTAATTGATGTTGGGGGTTTTTTTTTGCAGAACATTAAATACACGTGTTCATTCCTGTCAATGATTATTAAATACTCCGATTAAACAAAATGTTAATTACATTTATTAAGTAAATCATGTTTCCAATAATAAATATAAATAAATATAAATAATTCGAAAGATAAGATTTTCCTGTACTGAATGGATTACATGTAAAAGCAGACAAACAGTTACAGCTCAGATGGGGGGATCGGGTGGGGGTCGGGGGATGAGGTGGAGGGGTGGGGGGATGAGGATGAAGTTGGAGCGGGTAGGGGTGAGGATGAGGTGGGGGATGGGGGTCTGATGAGCAGACACATGAATGTATGAAAGAGACGCAGGAGAGACGAACCGGAGAAGAGGGGGGGGGGGGATTCTGAGCAAAACATCTGGATAGTCGGAGCTGAGAGTGTTTTTATCCAGAGAATCTAAAGTGTCCTGTTCCTGCTGTGTGTCCTCCTCATTCCTCCAGGATCTCAAGCTTCTCTACAGGAACCAGGAACCCGGATTATGAACTTCGGTGTGCAGTGAAGGACGCCACTTTCATCTGCTGAACAAAAGGTCCGTTTCTGTCCCTCTCTCGTTCAGCTCACAGAAATATTCGTCTTCATGTTCTGATTCCATCTCCTGCAGATAATCACGCGCTTCAACTGGAAACTGAGATTAGAACAGAATCAAGTGTATGTTTCTCTCGTTTATTGTGGGACTGTTCCGTCTCTACCTCTTTATTTACTCTCTGTATATACCGACGGTTCTGGTCATCATTATCTATTAAACCGAGAAATGTTTTATTAGATCATCCGCTCTCATCATTTAAATGAGTTACACATCTGTAAACCTTGATTTCGGTCCAGATGGTTATGAGATCTAGAATTCTCTTCTTTTTTTCTTCTATCCATCCAGTAATGCTGGAAAAATAATATTTACCTAATGTTTGTACAGATGTGTGTATTCCAGATGTTGTGGAGATTCTGTAATTCTGTTTATTGATATTTGTGGCAGATGTTAATACGCCCTCAGCACATGACCTTTGCCCTCCGTTCCTCATCTGGACACGAGTTTTTCTCTCATTGTAATTGGATTCTTTAAGATTTGATTCTTTCTTTGTATTATTTTATGATCGAATCTGGAGACTCAATTGACCCGGAAGCACAAATAAGAAGATTAAACATTTTTAAAAAAACCAACCGTCTGAAGTTTAAATCCCGAAACTAAAGCAAAAACTGGACGTTTTCCTGATGATCAGCTGAACCTGTTTCTGGGCGTCACAGCGTTGGAGTAGAAACCATTGATTTAATAATGAAACTTGCAAAAAGCCCCCCGGAGACCAGAGACCGTCTCACAACAACCTTACTGGTGTAATCAGATCAGATCAGATGAGGAAGAGTAAAAAATGGACTGAAACGTGTAAAGAGAAAAACAGATAGAAATGGACAGATGGATGAAAAGATCAATAAATCTATGAAAGCCTGAAAGTGATTCATTCATTCATTTCATCTCTGCTGTAAAAAGGTGTGAAATAGATTACAATCAATTACCTGTGAAGAACCACCCATGCTACCACTTACCACCACTTCACCTGCTATAGGGAACACATGAGAGAACCGAACCCCTGATAAGCTCAAGCTCGATTCCTATTGGCTCGCGGGACTAAAATGTCGTCCAGTCATCTGGAAAATCTTTCACTTACTTTTCACTCAATTAGCCACAGGAGCATTAGTGTGTGTGTGTGTGTGTGTGTGTGTGTGGTCCCCAGTGCAAAGAGAGGACGACAAGACAGCCTTCTCCTCTAAAAGGTTCTGATGCAATGAGCATCAGATTTCTACGGGAACATCTGACCCCAGGAGGAAAGAAGGAAATCTCAGTTTTTGGTGGCTCGTTGGACACCAGTGTATCAGGACAAGGTATTGGAGGTCACTTGTAAGAGTCACGTATTCCTTTCAGCCCTCACTGTCACCCTGCAAGTCTCAGCAGCAGACAAGCTGGGATTGAGGCTCATTGCTGAAAAAACCCACCCACACTCGCCCTGGCTGAGGACACCACCCATCTTGACTGTTATGGGATTCTTAAATAACACGGACACCCTTGTCTCCTGCTCAGGTTGAGGCAACAAGCATAAAGAGCGGCACGAGGGACGGCTATTCACTACTGAAGTATACGATCTGGTGGGCGGGGCATCCAACGTGGATAAACCTGTTCACTTCCAATCAGAAAACCCACAACCTCCTCCGGTTCTCCCTCACATATCCGGATCTGCTTATGTCCCCTGACTCTTCTGTCTCACAAAGACTCACAAAGACCCAGAAAGAGTTCAGAGAGAAACTACAACCTCATCAAGTCCCTGTCACCACCAACCACCAACTACAGACCAGCAGCTGAACCTTTGGAGAAACTTTTAGTTTTGTTCCGTTTCACTTGTGTAACAGCAGTTTTATAGGGTTTCAGGTACGACTGAACAATTAACACCAGAATTAATAATAATAATAATAATATGGAAAGCATCCATCCATGAGACGACGTATCCCTGATTTATTGCATGAAATTATCGTTTGTTTCTGAGACTTAAACCTTTTTTAATTCATCTCCAAACATCGTGACATTTTTCCCACTCAAAATATATTATTCACACCCGGGGGGGGGGGGGGGGGGGCGGATTCTGGGACAGTGTTTAAAAATACCAGTGACCTTCTGTCTCTGTGTGTGTGTGTGTGTGTGTGTGTGAGAGAGAGGAGGTGGGAGTATGAACCTTGGTGGTCACCCAGGACATTAATGCACTGACACTCTGAATCTCTCGTTGACTAATTATTAGTGAAATATTTCGGTTGCTAGGATACAAAAAGCATCATTAAAACTATTAGTGACCTTTTCCAGCTGCAGAAATAAATCCAGCTGTTCTTCTCCATCAACACCTCCAGTAAAATGATCCAATTATTAGTGAAGTTTATTCAAACTGAAACAAACTGCACAAATGGTTTCTTAAACACCGTCACTCTGTAGCGTCGGTGGACTGGTAGACCCCTGGTTAAGGTGTTGGACTATTGGAAGATCGGGTTTGATCCTCAGTACTACTAAGCTGCCACCATTGGGAGTGTAGGAATGTGTGTGTGTGTGTGTGTGTGTGTGTGTGTGTGTGTGTGTGTGGTTGTTCACCTGTATTTACATTTGTCTCTCTTGTACAATTGGAGGTTAAGGGTCTCGTTTAGGGGCCCAATACTGGCAGCTTGGTGGTACTGGGAATTGAACCCTGATCTCTGCTAACCACTGCATTACACACGTGCTCCACTTTTACAAGTATTTAAACTTGAATAGACAAAAATGGAATGTTAATTTATCGAACCGGTGGTCACTCTTGTGTCTTGACCTCCGCAGGCGTCTTTCTGACATGGATGTCCGGGTAGAAGAGTTGAACGGGACCGAGTTTGAGGGACACCGCTTTCCACACTTCAACCCAACAACTCTTTTCACTGCAGGTTCTCCTGCAGCCTCGTCCAACCGCACGGAAAATGTCTTTGTCTATCTTTCTATCTTCCTCAGTTTGCTGCTCTTCCTCCTCACGCTGCTCATCATCACCCTGCACAGGCTAAAAAACATCATTTCTTCCAGTTCCTCTTATCCAGACTGCAGCAGGGACGCGGGCAGTGCATTGACCAACCTGGAGACCTGCAGCCTGTCCTCACAGCGGTCAACACGGTCGTCCTTGTCCTGCTAGTGACACACAGGAGACTGGAATTGTCTCACGGATATCGCCGTGGTCATATGAAGCTAATGTGACATTACATCCAGTTAACTTAAAAAATAAAAGTGTAAAGAAATAAAAACTAATTTTAGCAAACAATTTTATTTCAGTAGAAATTAAAACAAACTTCTTCCTGTAGAAAGTAAAGAATTCTTTCAGTCTATTCTGAATGAACAGTTCATAAGAACCAACCTTTATGAAGCACACAGGACCCCAGGCAGACTGGCTGAAGGGTGTGATTATTATACACTAATGACGTCATCGTGGCGACTCCTGTTCTCAGCAGCACCTGCTCGATATATAAAAATATAATAATTATTATTATTATTATTATAAAATAAATGGACCATTTTATAACTTTTCATGTCGATTTCCAAAAGCGCACAAACCCCCGCTCTGCTTCTGCGCTTAAACTGGATGAGCTTATGACGTCACACCATCAGGTGTATTCTGGGTAAAATCAACCGAAGTGCGCATGAAGGGCGCAAGTAGGCGACAGCGGAAGTTCAGCAGCCTTCGCACCCGCAGCCCTCAGCGGGAGCGCGCAGACTGCGGAGGGCATCAGGGTGCGAGTGCGGGTATTGGTGCAGGGCCTAAACCGCACAGATGTGGAATAAACGTTATTCTTTTAAATACTTTTCTATAATTGAACGGTTCAGTGATCACGTGATGCGCTGGGTTCGTTAGCTTGTAGCCTCGTGCTAGCCGCCGGTCGTTACTTTGTTCGGGTTTGTTTATTGCTCGGAGCGCGATGAGCGCGATCGGCGGTGTGGATCCGGAGGCCGCCGCTGACACGCACCACCAGATGTCCGGAAACAATAGCGGGAATATGAACAGCGCGTCCCCGGCGGTAGACACCGCGTTTGACATGGACGATCCGGAGGAGGAAGACGAGAGCGACACGCTGGACACCAGCGAGCCGAGAGAGAACGCTCCGAGTCCGGCTGAGACCTGCGACGAGAGCGCGCCCAAACGCTGCGTTTACGATGGCTGTGGCGAGACCAGCGCTCTGGGGGTGAAACAGAGGAAACCATGGATGTGTAAAAAACACCGCAATAAAATGTACAAGGACAAATACAAGAAAAAGAAAAGCGATCAGGCGATGGCATCCGGCAAACTAGATGTAAGTTATTCCGCTGGAAAACAGCATAAATAACATTAATAATAATAATAATAATATTAAGAATAATGATAACTAATAATAATAATAACAACATAACACTAATAACTAATAATAACAACACTAATAATAAGATAAATAACATTAATCACACATCAACATTAATAATATTAATTACACTAATAATTACATTAAAAACACTAATAATAGTAATAATACTACTCCTAATCCATGATCGTCTCAGATTAACGAAGGTGTGTATATTCAAGTTCTTATCCTTACATTTATCTCGTTTGCACAACTGGATAATTGAGAGTTGAGGGCCTTGCTCAGGGGCCCAGCAGTGGTAATTTGGTGGCATCGAGAATTGAACCCACAATATCTTTTAACTCACTGCGCCACCACTTCCCTCAAATACAAAGCAATTTAGTTTACAAATAACCGCATCAGGTTATACAGCACGAACCTGAAGGTTGTGGGGTCAATTCCCATTTTCCAGGGCCCCTAAGCAAAACTCCTAATTGTACAGTTGTATAACTGAGATAATAAATGCAGAGGTGTGAATACGGTGGTGTTCTAGCATGAATGAAGAGATGTTGTATTTCAGGAGGGGTCAGAGGAGCGCCCGGTGTCTGTGACCAAACAGAGGCTCGGTTCTAGTGGAGAAAGACCTACCAGACCTTCACTCATAGAGCAAGTGTTAAACCAGAAGAGACTGGTGAGTTCCTGCTTCTCCACTCCTTACTACACATTAGTAGGATCTGTAGATGGTCAGGGGTTCGTGGAGAGGCTCTGGTACCTGCAGTGGCCCTGTTTTATGTGCGTGTCTCCCCCACACGCCAGTCACAGCCGTCTGTTGGTTCGAATAATAATTCACATGAATGAAGAAAAAAATAAATAAAAACCTGAAAAGTAAAAATTGAAGAATGTATTTTTTTTTTACTGAAAGTTTAAAGTTTTATTCTTTTTTTTATTTGATCTTTCAACATTTTAAAGAACGATACTCCTCCATTGCAGTCTCTATTGCGGAGTCCAGAGGTCATCAGTTTCCTGCAGCAGCAGCAGCAGCGTCTCCTCAGCATGCAAACACAATCTCAAAGACATAACCAGCAAAGCTACTGAGCGACTATTAACCCTTTATTAACACACACACACACTTCACTACTGTAACTCAAGAGAATGGGATGGAATTCTGGACTTTTCCAACCATGCAACTACCCCAATCACCACCACCTGCATCATGATGACATCACAGATGTGGAGAGATCTGGAGAAACTTTTAATAGTAATCGTCCCATCATGTCGGCTTCTTTAATGCTCGTAAATCAGTTGTGTGTGTTTTTAACGTATCAGTGACGTTAAAGAAATTTGTTTTGATGATGAATGAATTATTGTGTCGTCATTAATGTTTCGGATGAATTTATTGTGCAGGTTATGGTATTGCGTCGTGTGGGTGAGGCAGCAGATGTGAAACACACACGACGGAGAGCAAAAATCTGTATTTCAAAAGACTGGCAGCAAAATCATCCAAGTGCCACTGTGACTGCAGTTCTTCTGGTTTTCTTCTTTCTGAAATATTTCATCACTGTTGTTGTCTGGACTGTACACACCTTATAGAATAATCGTCGTGACGGGTGGGGTGGGGTGGGGTCAAAAGACTAAATAGGCACGGTTTTAATGCACAACTTTAGTAATTACTGTAGATGTAAAAAGCTGCTTTAAAAGTCATTCTGTAGTGTGTGCGTGTGTGTGCGCGTGTGTGTGAGTCCGTACTGGTACCAGGAACCTCGAGTGAAACCAGGGACTCGGCATTCTCCTGTGCTGTGACTCTTACAGGTGCATAAACAGTGTTAGGACACAGAGGAGATAGGGTTGTGCGGGGAACCCATTTGGGTCAGAACTTTATCAAGCCATTGGAGCGGTCCGTGTAGATGGATCTCTATCCAGCAGGGGGTGCTGGTAACATCCTGGCGGTGGTATTCTGCACCCCAGCCCTGTGGGTAATAAGGTAAAGGGAATGTGCTCAGAATGGCCACCAAATTCATTCATTAAAGTACATCCATTTATTACAGGAGTAAAGGAAGAACTAGAACCACAAATATGGGAAAAAAAATCATTCAAAAAAAATAAAATAAATCTAAAATCTCTAAAAACAAAAGAACCACTTTAAAGATTTGGGATATTTTTCAGATACTGAATAATTCATGTGTTTCCCTTTAACATCGACCTGTTCCCACAAAATCATCTTCACTATTGTAGCTTTTATTCTGAAGGTTGTTATTCTGTAGGCTTTTATTTTGAAGGTTGTTATTCTGTAGGCTTTTATTCTGAAGGTTGTTATTCTGTTTTCATCTGAAAGCTTTATCCTGATACCTTAACGAAGCTCATTCTGATGGTACACATCTTAGTGAGCTCGTACACCACCTCAAAGCCATGGTTGACCGACTGTGACAACAGCTGGGCGAACAGCTGGTTGTTGAAGATTTTCAGGCTGCAGCCGCTGGGGATTTTACACACAGTGGTGGCGTGGAAGCCGTGCTGGTAGTTGCAGTTACGACTCTGTACAAAAATGCTGCTGTCACTCAGACACTCTGCGTACACTTCACCCCCGACGTAATACAGGTGCACACCTGCAAAGGTTACACACGGGTCAGGGTACGGAACCTTTAGGGGTGGGAATAAAATCATTGTAATAAACATTAAAAGCAAAGAGGAAACATCCCCCAGATATTACATCACCTTTGCCAATATGGCGGCGGGTGTGTTCGATGGTGGAGTTGCGGTTGACGTTGGATAGCAGCCCTAGACAAAATCGGGTTTTGTTATTGGATGGATCGGTGAAGCCGTCCACCAGAATGCTCCGGGACAAGGCGTGGAAGGTCTCGCCAACGCGGTTGTTAAGTTCATAGTAAGCCACAGAACACCAGTGTTCCGGTTCCTCGTAACACACGGGCCTCAAGTCTATACACACAAACACCCAAATCACGTCCTAGCACCAGAACAGCATGAGCAGCAGATGGACTGACTAATCATCTAGGAAAGACATTTCTAATGTAGGAGTTACATGAAGGTATTAAACACTGTATGAGGACCTCGGTGAGGAGCCGACAGTGTCAGTTTAGTCGTGTTGGATGAATCTCCAGGTTTCACGTCCTGCGGAGGGCTTGTTTCCATCACGCTGTAGGGCGTCGGCGGTGGTGGCGTTGGCGTCTCCGCTATTTAACGAGTGAAAATAATCAGTCATGTCAGTGTTTAGTTTTGAACAATAACATCACTGTAATACTTATTAATAATAAAAATAATAATATAACATCACTGGAGAGATTGATCTAATAGACGGAGGGATGGAATGAATAATAATCCTGTAATACACAGACCTGGGACGTGGTAGGGACTTGCAGGTTCAGACGTGTTGCTGGGGGAGTTTGGGTGGCTGTTTGCACTTGGGGACTGAAGAGAACCGGATGGAGAGGAGGAGAAGGAGCTACACGGTAGCGGAGGAAAAGAGTCGGGAAACGTGGCGTTCTGGGGCATGAGAGGCTCGTTGTGAAGGGAAGCATGGCGGAATTTGGCTAGCAGACTGTGCTGGGGGTTAAACTCACTGTGCCGGGGTACGAGGACCGGAGGCAACACTGCAAAAGAGAAGAAAAAAATAAAAAGAATTTCTATGTTGGTTCTGTGACGATTGTAATTATTCAAGGGTTAAATAAACAGCGCAGTTTTAATCTACACACGCCATACACACACACCATACACACGCCATACACACACGCCATACACACGCGCCATACACACACGCCATACACACGCAAAAAACACGCGCCATACACACGCGCCATACACACGCGCCATACACACGCGCCATACACACACGCCATACACACACGCCATACACACACGCCATACACACGCAAAAAACACACACACGCCATACACACACGCCATACACACGCGCCATACACACGCGCCATACACACGCGCCATACACACGCGCCATACACACGCGCCATACACACACGCCATACACAAACACACCATACACACGCCATGATCACTGTAACGTCTCAATCTCGTCTCATTTCTATAGTGTACATACAGAGGGTCTGGTAGGCTGGTGGTCCGGTTCAAGGACAGCCATTCAAAAGGTTTCTGTGATTTCACCCTGAAATGTATTTAGAGCTTGTTTTTATCTGATGGCTGGTGAGAAACCTGTGACCTATGACCTTCACCTTTCTTTTGTAACTCTTGATCACATGACCAGTTCTTTTAATCCGAACGGTGCTAATGATTTATTTATTATCATTATAGTTATCAAAACCTTCCCCTACTGAACGGGGTGGTGGGGGGTTGTGTACCTGGGGTCTCCACCCGGCGGTAGTGGTAGGGGTTCACACAGATGTCCTTCTGTTTGGATCCGAATGGAAACTCGCAGCAGTCCAGGGCTTTCAGCTCATGGTGAGACTGTAAGTCTGGCCACCGCCACACGCGGCAGTAGATGACATGCGGGAGGCCTTTCCGATGCGACACCTGCAGCCGTCCATCCAGGGAACGCGGTATGGTCACGCACTTGCTGGGCTGACCTGGACAGCTCAGGGCTTTCTCCAGCTCCTCCATCGCCCCTTTCTTTTTCTTCAGCTTCTTCACTAGTGAGTCCACAGCTTTCTCGGCCCATTTCTCCTCCTCATCACCCTGCTTCCATCCCAGCAGACGTTTCACAGCTGGACTGGTGAAGGAGAACAGGGATGTGATGGAGGTTGTGGAGTGCATTGTAACTGGAGATAAAGATGTAAAGAGGATCTGGGAAGAGGCTGGAGTTTCAGTGCCTCTCAACCTTCAGGACCTCAGTTGGTTTCTCTCATACAAACTCCAGGCTGATGATGTTCCTACAACTGGAAGTTCACTGATTCCTGTAACACAACAAGGGCAGTGGTGTGGAACACATTTCTGTATCAGAACCATCCTGAGAACCAAGCATGAAGATCTACCTGGAAACATAACCAACCTCCAACAGAACTACTGCTGCCAACAGGTGGCGCCGTCTACTTGTTATACACTGTCACACACACACACACACACACACACACATATACATACACACCTGTGGCCAGTTTAGAATCACCAATCAACATAATGTATATGTTTTTGGACTGTGGGAGGAAACTGGAGAACATGGAGGAAACCCAACCAGACAACAGTCATAATCAGAATGAAAAGGATGTGAAAGGTAGAAGGGAGGAACATCCTCACATAAATGATGTTCTGCTAATCAGAAAACCCCACCAAGCTTCCACTGTTGGGCCCCTGACAGAGGCCCTCAGTGGAAATGTAATGAAACTACAGGCACATACCACCAGAAGTCAAACTGTCCAAACTACCAGTCAAACGGTACAGCTTGGAAATCACTCATTCCACCGCTCATTAATAAAGTGTGTGTGTGTGTGTGTGTGACAGTGTTTATATGTGAAAGATAGGTGTGTGTGTGTGTGAGAGAGAGACAGTGTTTATAGGTGAACGATAGGGGTGTGTGTGTGTGTGACAGTGTTTATAGGCGAGTGTGTGTGTGTGTGTGTGTGTGTGTGTGTGTGTGTGACAGTGTTTATATGTGAAAGATAGGTGTGTGTGTGGGTGTGTGTGTGTGTGTGTGAGAGAGACAGTGTTTATAGGTGAACGATAGGGGGGGTGTGTGTATGACAGTGTTTATAGGTGAGTGTGTGTGTGTGTGACAGTGTTTATATGTGAAAGATAGAGGTGTGTGTGTGTGTGTGTGTGTGTGTGTGTGAGACAGTGTTTATATGTGAAAGATAGAGGTGTGTGTGTGTGTGTGTGTGTGTGTGACAGTGTTTATATGTGAAAGATAGAGGTGTGTGTGTGTGTGTGTGTGTGTGTGTGTGAGAGACAATGTTTATAGGTGAAAGATAGGCGTGTGTGTGTTTGTGTGAGACAGACAGTGTTTATAGGTGTGTGTGTGTGTGTGACAGTGTTTATATGTGAAAGATAGGCGTGTGTGTGTGTGTGTGTGTTTGTGTGCGCGCGCGCGCGGGTTAGAGTATAATAAGACACTGATTAATATAAAAATAATGAAAAACATTAGAAACATGAGGAGAAAAAAGCGCAGGTGATTCTTACCTGTTTCACTTCACTGTAATCCTCTGCCAACTGCAGCTTCTTCCCGCTGCCGCACTCTGTGTGTGTGTGTGTGTGTGTGTGTGTGTGTGTGTATGGAGGTGTAACACGCGCGTGTGTGTGTGTGTGCGTGTGTGTGTGTGTGGACGGAGACGCTGCTGCGGCTGCACATCCCGGCGGCAGACAGACTGGAGCCGCAGCGCCTGAGTGCCGGATTCATCCGCGCCGCCGGATCTTTCCCTCAGCGTGTTTAACAAAGAGCACGCGCGATTTAAACAACCCACCTTCCTAAAGCGAAGGAGCGACAATGTGGAACCCACAGAACCAAACAGAACCTACAGAATCCAGAGAAAGAATTGCATTGATTGCAGCACACAGGAAATCGCGCAGGTTCCACAGCCGCACAGAATGAAACACTGCACTTGTCAGTCATCTTCCATTACAGCGCGCGCGCGCGGACCGAAGCACAACACCGTTATCCGCGAGTCACATTATAATTACTTCCGGAAACAGAATCGGATGTTTTCACTGATAAATTAATGTAATAATTATTAATAACGTGATTATTAATTATTTTATCCGGTTAAAAACACAAACCGCTCCAACTGCGGCCACTTAAGTTTAATGATGAGCTCTATTTCGTTTGCGGATGGATACGTTTTTATTTGGCGTTCGCGCGATGTCTGTTATAGTCAGTGACGTCATCATGAACGGCGACAGAAAGTCTACGAGTTTCAGCAGAACACAAGCAGCCGAACAGTCCGTGTGTGTGTGTGTGTGTGTGTGTGTGTGTGTGGAGGAGGTAGTGGTGGAAGGTTGATGCAGTTAAACACACAGACAGGAGGAGGAGGAGGAGGAGGGGGCCGGTTTATTAATTTAAAGTGAAGAACATCTAGATGATTCTACACCAGAAACCTGCAGCAACATTTACAGGTACAGCTACTGTGGCTTAAGGGCCTTACTCAGTGGCCCAACTGCAGGTCTCAGAATCAAACGCTGATCTTCCAATTAGCAGTTTGATTACTAATAGCCACTGCGCTACACTGCTGCGAACTTCATGGCTCCATTCAATCTGCACCGATCAGAAGATCACCTGAGCATCGGATCCATCTGTGGTTCCTCTCCCAACTGACCCACCTCGGGCCTCCTTACCTGACATTAGTGTCTGATCTCACTAATACTGTTGGAGCTGAATGAAGAGATATCTCCCATTCAAGCCCCACAGCGGACTGGAAGGGTTTACTAGAAGTCTGGAGCTTCATCCAATAATTAAACTGGTAGATGATGTTTGAAATCACATGTAAATCTGTGACTTTTGGTGGTCTAATGTCTATCTTGGAAATGTTTTAAAACTCATAAAACTAAATATACTTTTTTTTTACTGCTTAAATGTAAAGTTTTTTCTTTTCAGGTTCATCGACTGCTTAAATAATCCAGCTTAAATATTCTCTAGTTTTTTTTTATTTGGATTAAAAAGAATAACAGTAAACATGACCATGGCCTCCAGCTACCACTGATCTGTCTGCACCTGTATCTCAACATCATTTGTTGCACACACGCACGCACACACACACACACGCGCGCACACACACACACACACACACACACACACACACACACGCACGCAGAGAGTAACGAGGTCTACTGGGATTTCTGTGGATATTCTAATCTCCAGGCTCCGGTGATGTAACGCAGTCTGATAAAGAGAAGGTCTTTCCCCATCTGTAACCAGCTCCAGAACGGTACTAGCTTCGACCCTGAAACGGTAGAACACAAATGATTTGACGAGAATATCCAAGGAATCTTTAGTGGGGTTTTCCCACAACTGTGACACACTCCGGAAACAGGAAACACACATTAGATCCACATGGAACGTGGTCTCACCTTCGATCTCAGTCCAGTTCACGGCTACTTCAGCGACAGGAATCTTCAAGCACTGAGCAATGTACAGCAGCTCCACATCGAATGCCCTGTGGTAGAGAAGAGCCAATCAATCAATCAATCAATCAATCCTCGAGTAAACCATCACGCTCTGGTTACAGGTTTCTTTCAGGCAGAAGATACTAATGTTCTGAAAACCTTTTAAACATCTGGACATAAAAGTCCAGCTGTAAACCCGGAGACGTTTACCAGAGCGCAGTTACGGATTAAATACAGGGACGCTGTGGAGCTCCAGGTTCCACCATAAAACAAGTCCCAGATCAAAACGTGATGCAATGATTAAGACGCTGCAGATGAACCTGAAACTTACAGCCGCATGCCCAGGTGGGCGGAGCATCCAAAATCTGAACTTGAGTAAAAGTTACAGTTTGGCAGATGTTCTTATCCAGAGCGACATACCTTGCTAATGAGCAATTGTGGGTTAAGGGCCTTGCTCAAGGGCCCACAGTGATTGCTTGGTGGAGGTGGGATTCGAACCCCGGTCTTTAACCACTAGACTAGCATTTCCCACGAAAAGTACAAGTATTTATGGAAAGTTACTCCAGTTAGAGACAAAAAGGTTCTGACCTGAATGAATGAATGGATGAATAAATGAACAAATGAATGGATGAATGAATAAATGAATGAATGGATGGATGGATGGAGTTAGTTACTCGTTTCTTCTAAACTAATCGAGACGCAGAAAAAATCCCCGGAATTGTGCATTTTGAGTTTTGCCATCCCGTCATACAGTCAGTGGGAGTCCTGTGATGGACATGAACATCACACGACCTTATGCTTAGAGTTTTAGAGAATGCAGAAGATAAAAGGTGTGTGTGTGTGTGTGTGTGCGTGTGTGTGACAGTGTATTCTTGAGGTTTTACCAGCGCTCCACATGCAGACTGCTGAAGGTCCTCAGCGCAGCCTCACGGGTGAACAGTTTGAAGCCACACTGCGTGTCTTTGATGCCTTTGACGCAGAAGAACCAAACCAAGAAGTGGAAGGCGTACATCAGAACTGTCCGGAACAGAGAACGCTGACACCACCAGAACACCAGAATAAATCACTTCACACCATCAACTCCATCAGAAAACTGAAGAGGAAAATCAGCTTCAGCAGTTTTACCTGAGCCACCGATTCTTTTTCCAGGTGAGCCCTGGAGCCACAAGCCATCGCCATGTTCTCCTGAGACATACGAGAAACATGAGAAGAATTAGAGCTGTGTATAAATATCCAAACACTGGACACTTTAACCTGCCACCGTCTGGTCACAACAACACTGGTATCTGCAGTGTCTATACCACCAAAGACCCTTTAAACTACCGACCCAACTGCTAAAGACTCCTGCACCATCCAGAGCGTCCTGATGGGCAGCATCACTTCCTGGTTTGGGTGCAACAGCATGCAGGACAGGTGGGCCATCCAGAGGGTGAGGGTGGGACAGTCAGATGAACGAACCATCCACAACATTCACACACTTTTGCACAATATCACACCAAACGACACCAGACAGACACACACAGACAGACAGACACACACAGACAGACAGACACACACAGACAGACAGACACACACAGACAGAC
>JAOTRA010000006.1:5246387-5259209 GCA_026260255.1 Pseudolaguvia tuberculata | reverse complement strand
TGCGTGTGCGTGTCTGCGTTCGTGTCTGCGTGTGCGTGTCTGCGTTCGTGTCTGCGTGTGCGTGTCTGCGTTCGTGTCTGCGTGTGCGTGTCTGCGTTCGTGTGTGCGTGTCTGCGTTCGTGTCTGCATGTGCGTGTCTGCGTTCGTGTCTGCATGTGCGTGTCTGCGTGTGCCTGCCACCACAATCTTCAAGTCCAACTGTTTTTCCACAGAACCTGAGAAGAAATGTGAACCTGCTGGAGAAGTTGGTCTCACAGGAGTCACTGACTTGTCTTGTGGTTAATCTGTACCCTGGAAATGAAGGTTACTCACTTATGCTCAGAGGAAAAAACGGATCCGGTTGGCATTTTTATGATCTACTTCATATTTTCCCATCACTCTGTGTGTGTGTGTGTGTGTGTGTGTGTGTGTGTGTGTGTGTGTGTGTGTGTGTGTGTGTGTGTGTATTTATATGTGAGACACAGTCACGACTGTTTATTTAGTTTCTAACTTAAACATTTTCATCAGATTCTGAGACCATTCGGCTTCCATATGAAGAAACGGAGTTATTGGACTACTTGGATTCTGAAGAATTGCCACCGATTCTTGTGGATCTTTTAGAAAAGTCACAAGTAAGAGGAAATATTATCTGCATGTTGATTTAGCATCGTCCAACACTCCCACCTATTACTAATGCACATGTACAGCCCACCACTCGCACCTCTGCCTTTTCTAATACACCGCTCTATGTAGATTAGGGCGTAAATGTGATTTATCTAGAATTTCAGTGAAAGTTAGTGATGTTATGAACTTTTAACCCTTTTTTTCCAGGTCAATATATTTCACTGTGGCTGTGTCCTCACAGAGGTTCGAGATTACAGACAGTCAGGAAACACCAAGATGCCATCTTATCAGAGTCGTCATGTACTGCTGAGACCCACTATGCAGGTAAGTATTATGAGCACTGTTGATTTGAACCGGTGACCGTGGGAAACTGTGCAGATAATAAAGCAAGACAAATTTCTTATATTTTCTTCCTCTAACATTCTGTGACCTTTGAGTCTGTTGTCTGAATCTGGACCCCGTCTGTACTTTTCTGTACACAGACCCTGATCTGTGACGTTCATGCGATGACAAATGATCACCACAAGTGGACCCAGGTAAACGACACATTTGTGGAACTGATGTTTCTATAAGTGGTTTCTTCTGTATGTCTCATTTATTCAGGCAAATCAAAGAATGTGTTTAGATGATTATTAATGAAACTTTCAGTCACATTTATATCTAATTGTTCTCCTGGGATTTAGACATTCCTGGACTTGATTGGCGTGATTGGAATTGTTCTTACAATAAAGTTCAAAAATAAAATTGGTCATTCCAAATGAATAAACCTTCTGACTGACGCTAATGTATTATAATTAGATAAATGAAATATCTCGGACATGTATTTAATAGTAACCTGTATATAATCTGTTACAATAAGCAGTTGCATATTGCAGTACATCACAACACCGCTGATTGTTTTTCTCTAGGATGATAAACTGCAGCTGGAGAGCCAGCTGATCCTGGCCACGGCAGAGCCTCTGTGTTTGGACCCTTCCATCACGGTCACCTGCACTGCCAACCGGCTGCTATACAACAGACAGAAGATGAACACGCGCTCCATGAAGCGGTAGCCTTTCCTCTCTTATTCCGACTGGGACAGTAATGTGTGAGGGAATTACGGCTGATGCAACATGTCAGCAATATTAATTAAACCGATTTACATTAGCTGCAGATAATTCGTGCCTCTGTATGTTCACCCCTAACCCACATCTGGAAGGAATTTTAGCACACACATATTCTCCCTCAGTTTCTGCCCAATTATTTCTTTATATTGACAAAATTTACTTTAAACATCATAAATGTTTATATAAATAGATGCACCTAAAACACATTTAATGAGTCTATTTATCAGTCACTTTATTAAACAGATGTTGTCTGATAATTAAATGGGATTAAATGATGTGCAGAATAGTGTTAATGTTATTGTATCTTTAATGAGAAGCAGCTGTTGCTTCATTTCTCACCATAAATTTAGATGAACTGAGACATTGGCTTCTTTTTCATTCACTAATAGAAAACCGAAAGGTTGACTGATGGGATTGGTGTCTGTTTATAAAATATTTTCTGAGATTTGTACTCAAACAGGAAATGATGGTGAAATAAAAGTGAAGCTGTTTCTGTGATGTGTGCAGATGTTTTAAAAGGTACTCTCGAGCAGCGCTGAACAGACAGCAGGATCTGGCGACCCTTCCCACACCTCCTCAGCTTCACCTGCTGGACTACCTGCACAGAAGAAAGGACAGGAAACCACTGCCTGTTGTAGATCTTAAAATATCCAAGGCTGGAAATGTGAGCACCTCTGTTATTATACTCATAATAATCAGTGAATTCAGAAAGATTTCTCAGGACTTTACACATTCACAATTTCTAAAATGATTAAAATACTCAAAACTCAACAAACATCATCATCTCATAATGACTGTGTGTATCTTACAAATGTAATCAATAAAATATCCAAAGGTTCACACTATATTGAAACAGGTTTGGAGCTGATTCCAGTCTGAGCTCGGTGCGTTTACCTGTCCCTCCATCCTGACTAGTCTCCTGCTTTCTGCTGCTGAAAAACATCTACATGGTGCCTGATTTCCAGCAGACATGATTCAAGCCATTGAATTCAATATTTATCTATTAAACCAGAGAATTCTGTTTCTAATGGTCCGAGTGGTCTTCAGCTGTCTTTTGGCAAACTTCAGGTGGTCTGTCATGTGCTTTCATCAGGTTCTTAGTCACGTCTTTGACTCCAGCTCTTCTCCCTGAGGAGATCTTTCTGTCTCCAAACTTTATCCATTTTTGGATGATTGAGGTTGCTGTTTATGGTCTCACTGCGGCCGGTCTCACAATATGAAGATGTTTCAGGCTGTTGATACATTTACATTTACAAAGCTTTATTCCCGCAGTGTGTGGACATGTGGAAACAAAATGGCTGCCAACTAACTGCGCCAGCAGAGATTGATGTAAGTTTACACACACTTTTGTGCCAGTTCACTTCACTTTCTCCTTGTGTGAGATCGGTTTAGAATTATGTTTTCTTCTCTCTCGTGTGTGTGTGTGTGTGTGTGTTGTAGGTGGAGAAGTATGCAGTAGTGGAGAAATCAGTCAAACTGGACGATTCTCAGCCTCCTCAGGTTTGGCCTGCACAGGTAAAGTATTGACTGTTTGCTTGATCTGTTTCGAGGTTTGGATTATTTTAGCACTGTTAACCTGAAGACGGTTGGACAGCACAAAAGTATGTTTCTGTTTGCAGGACACAAAAGATGACTATATTTTTGAGTGTGAAGTTGGTGGCCAGCCTCAAAGGACTAAAGTCACAATCTTTCAGTCGATGGGTGACCCTCTGGTATATGGAAAGATTTACAGCGGCAGTGACCCCAAACCAGATGAGGACGTGTCTGATTTGCACCTCATCCACCCACCGTAAGCTGCAACTGGGAACTGAACAGTTCCGCATCAGATTATCTTCTCCTCCTACTGATCCTCTGTTCACTTTCCCTTTTTCATTCTCACCAGATTCCTCCTGGGTTCAAAGGTCGATGCAGATCGGTGAGTGCAGCAGCTGGATTAGTGTCATACGCTGTTGAATTCTTCTTTAACACATGAGCACTTACTGTCCACTGTCTGTCACTTACACTTCTGATCTGTCCATCAGCTTTTTGTCTCAGTATAAGGATGTTTATGAGACAGATTTAAAGTGTGAAGTAAAGATATTGCACAACTCCAGCAATGTGGTGGCCCAAGGTCAGCTTTCTCCAGCAAGGGAGACAGAGGTGAGTGAGACACCCTATAAATTGATTCTTTAGCAAATATTCTAATATCATGCGGAAGAATGTTTGGCTGTGTGCTTAGTATTCTTCCTATTTAAGGTGGACGGGTTTCCAGCCTTAGTCCAGTCCTCGGTGCTGGGAAAGGGGGTTAAACACAAACCTCCGCCGATCAAACTGCCGTCTGGTTCCTCTAGCAGCTCCTCAGGTAAGAGTAGATATAAACACAGTGTGTAGCCTGTTTCTGTATTACAGCACCATGTTGTGCTCCCCGAGTTCTTCACTACACACCTGAAATAAAATACCTTATAAATACAGTGAAAGAGAAATGTTGTGCTCTGGTCTGACTAATAGTTTGGATTAGAACAATATTCTGTTCTAATTTTGTGGAACGTTTTAGATTCTATCAGGATGTAAATAATTGTGATTGCCTTTAATAGTCGTGTTGTTTCTCTGCTCTTGTTGTTTTAGGTCATCCTTACAGCACACAAGCAGCCAGTGGTCATCTGAAGTGTCCAACCCCTCCACCCAATAAGAGTCAGTCTCTCTCACGGAAACACTCCTTCGAACTGGGCCTTCTGTCCCCCGCTGCCCTCTCCCCCATGCAAAGTAAGTCTATAGGTTTACTGTCATGGCTAGTGTATCTATTACACCTAACGATCATTATATTTGCATATATAACTAAACACCCAATTTATTTCCTGATATTTACATTTAGCATGGGAAAAGTATATTTTTATACTTTTCAGAAATCAGGAGTCATGTGACCAGATGTTTGCTGCTTTTTTTCGTTCTTAGGATCTGGAACACCAAAGCCATCGACACCCACAACAACCAACACTCCATGTTCAACACCTCACCCAGGGGACCTTCAGAGTGCCACGCCCTCAGTCACACCCACCCCCCAGGACCCAGCTATGCCTCAGCAACAAACCCTGCTTGCCCCATTTTCCCAGCAACAGATGGCACTGCCTGTTATGACCATCCCTCTTCCCACCTCCATCAGCACAGGCACCACGTCTTCACAAGTCATGACCAATCCTCCTGGTCTCAACTTTATTAACGTGGTTGGCTCAGTTTGGTAAAAACCATCTTCTGTTTTTCTTTCTGTTAAAATAATATAGAATTTTTACAGGTTATTTTCTGGATTGATCTGCATTTGCAATTTGTTGGATTTAATAAACAAATAATGAATTATTACATGTGCAAATAAGTACAATAAATACTGTAGACTGTTTTTAATTTCTTTGTGTGTCTCTGGGACACAGCAGTCCTCAGACTCTCGTGGCTGGCTCTAATCCCATGCTGGGATGTAGTCCTGGAATAAACCTGAGTGGAATTTTGCCTTCAGGAGGTCTGATGCCCAGCGCACTTCCGGCCATGCAGCCTGCCGCGTCTGCAGGTATCCACCGGTTCTGCTGGTTCTCCTCTCACACGTTTACATTTACCTTACGCTTCTTTTTTTTTTAATTCTCTTTGACCTGCAGGTGCACCTTTTGGGCTGAATAACACACAGAGCTTAAGACCACTCAACCTTCTTCAGGTGAAATGCTAGAAAACTCCTCTCCATCATTAAATCATCCATCAACCAACTATATAGGTAATAAAATAGTAATAGCATAAAAATATCTGTGGATTAATCGAATCATTTCTGTTCCCAGATCCCTGCGACTCCATTGATCTTTAATCCCTTACAACAACAGCAGATCTCTCAATTCTCCCCCCAACAGCAGAGCAGTCAGTCTGCAACCTCCAGTCCACAGCAGCAGAACGATTCTGTGAGTTACACTCAGTCTCACACACACACACACACACACACACACACACACCAGGATACAGTATAAGCCAGGAGTAGAAAGCTGACTGTGCCTCGGGCGGGACTGGACATATGATATCACTGCCTGAACTCACTGATGCTCCTGTAGATAAACGAGTTTAATCTCTACTGCCACACCCACAAATTGACCTTCCCAGAAAAGTAACTGCAAATACAGTGATGCAATCCCATTGATATGGTCTGGATTATACCAACGTTTTGGGTTACTACATAAGTGTTCATTCTCTTTAAACAGACGGAACAGGGACTGGCTACTGAGCAGGGTCTCGCAACACAACAGACCGCTGTCATCAATCTAGCTGGGGTGGGGGGATTTATGCCTTCACAGACGGGTGAGTGTGTATACACACACACAGTATTCATTCACATTAATTTGTTAATGGCGTCTGTAACTGACTGATTAACTCTGAAATCTTCTAACAGAAACTAACACACAGTCGTTACAGCACTAATAGTTTACTGATGATTTGTATCATAATTCCATTAATCCATCAGATAAACGCTGTTTCTTCCCCAATCAAATGTTTCATTTCCATGAGGAGGATGACAATTCCCCCTTTTCTCTGCTATATTTCCCCCTTTTTGTCCTTCTGTCTTTACCTCTTTATCCTCATTTTTCTCTCTAACTTTTCCTGTCCTCCTCCTCCTCCTCCTTTTCCTGGCATGGTAGTTCTGTCCCAGCTGGGTTGTGGTCTGGAGGGCTCTGGGTCCAGCCTGCCGTCCCCTAGGCTCCAGCAGCAGCACCAGCCACAGATCCAAGTAATGCAGCAACTTTGACATTATGTGTAGCTTTAGGATTGAAAGTCTGATCTGATTATAGATTCGCTACAGAATCCGTAGACGGACAAACCTGATGTTATATCAATGTTTTTCTGTATTTATCATCATCTGCTCCTGTGATTCACAAACAGCTTCTAACCTCTTCATAATTGCCCCTGTTTTAATAGCCGCACGATGATGCTGGGTTTTTGTTTTTTTTCTTCATGCTTCATGCAGACGCTTTGTAATGTTCTGAAACGGCTCGATACTAAAGTCTGTGCAGCCACCTGCCAACAGATGGCGTAATCCACAGATCTGCCAACCTACTCTTCATTATTCAATTCCATTTATTTGTTTTGCGTCTTTAAAAATGGACACTAAAACCTGCAGTAACAGTGGAAAGTGTACGTTTGTCCCTGACCATTAAACTGGTAGACACTGTGACGAGGAAAAACTCCCAGAGACGGAATAGGGTCAGGAACTTTCCGAGGAACCGGATTCAACAGAGAATCCATCTTCATCTCTCTGTTTATTACAGCTTCTGCTAATTTCTATCAAGTGTAACGTAAACTATCGTTTTAAATCAGTGAAATCCCAGTCCGTCCTCAGACCTCCTTCAATTTGAACTGGAACCGAATTATTATTCAGATAATATTTAGAACATTGGCAATAATCACATTTACCGCAGACGTTCGTATCCAGAGCCACCTACAATTTCTCTCTCTTTACTCAGAGGCTCGACAGTGGCAACTTGGTGGAGGGACTCAAGCTCGGGTCTTCCAGTTAGCAGTCCATTAACCACTATGCTAACACCTGGCCCATTTTAGCCGTTTCCATCTTTTCTGTTTTCTCCATCCTCCTGCAGCTTGCATTCTTTTCTCTCTGCTCCTCCTTTTGCTTCATTCAGCTTCTGCTCTTTCCATTATGGAAGTGAAGGGTTTGTGTAATGCAGTGATTTTATTAAACGTTATTGAAAACGGTACAGCGCAACAAACCCAGGAGGACTGTCCCCTCCCCCACACTTACTCCATACTTTTCTCTCCTTTTTGTGCAGTTGCAATTATTGCAACACCAAATGCAGCAGCAAATGGCTATGGCAGCGGGAGCGGGGCCTCCGGCAGCACTGCCACGCCAACATTCCGCCAACCAACAAAGAAGTAAACGCAAGCGCAGCATGCCCCAGCCCCTCCCCCCGAACCATGACCACTGACCTCAGCCGGACGAGTTTGGAGCTGTAACGGACGTAATATAGATCCACGTATCCAACTTATTTTTGAACAAGAATTTTTATAACTTGGGAAATTAATTTTTAAGGGAAATATAATGAAAGAGAATTTTTTTGTTGGACAGTTCTTCATGGCATGCTTGAATTTCTCCTTTTTTCTATGGGAGCCCGTTGAGATGTGCTTGACCAACTCCTGCTGGGCCGTTCATTTTATAAAGGAAACTTTTCAGCAGCTGGATGCGGACGTGGTTCGAGGAGTGGTGGCTCGGGTTCGTGGGGCCCGCAACACACAATTGTCTTTTTCTACAGTTTATTCTAAACCGGTGTTAGTGCCGGTCCCAAGCCCGGATAAATGGGAGGGTTACGTTAGGAAGGGCATCCAGCGTAAAACCCGCCAAGTCTAATGTGCGGATCATGGATCCGCTGTGGCGACCCCGAACGGGAGCAGCCGAAGGACAAAGAAGAAGATTCCAAACCGGTGTTTCGTTGTACAGAAGCTACGGTTTGTGTATGTCGGGACGGGCGGGGTTGCAGGACTATGGGCGGGGTTACAGGACTGGGCACGCGGGAGAGACATTTTAACACTGAGGCTGAAGTTTTGTAAATGGTCTTTGTCAGCAGTTTTATTGTTTAAAAACAACAGAAAATATATATTGACAGTGAAAAAAAATACAACTTTTATTTAAGAATCTCAGCTTCCTGTTATTATTTGGCCACGCCCACGCTCTCCATGACTTTCTCCAGGAGTTTGTTGATCTCTCCAGTCCGGGTTACAGCTCGATTGACGCAGTCCTGCAGTTTCTCTGCTGATAATGAACTGCCTCCTGGAAGACAAGTGAGAACTCCCTGTTGAACCCTTTCACTAATCCGGGTGCGAAAACGGTTCAGGCGGGGGTGAATACTACAGTAAACCCACCTGGTTTGAGGAAAGCGCACAGCTGATCAGTCTCGTCTGTGACTGTCGTTATTAACGCACCACACACACTTTCCTCCTCTGTGGTTGGATCCACGATAATAATTTCACTGAACATAAAAAATTCAGCTTTAATTCAACTAAATAAATAGAAATATAAGCGTGGAAGCAGCTTCATGGCCACCAGAACACTGAGCGCAGGGAAGTGAATGATGGGTGTGAGAGAGTGAGGTCACGTCCAAGGATATTCAAAAGGGGCGGAGTTTTGTAACCTATTTAAAAGGTCACATTCTCAGCACCGTAACAGGAAGTGGTTTTAGCTGATGTAATGAGCTTGGCGGCCGCGTTATTACTTATTGTATTCATTTTTAATAGGAAGTCAAAAATGTACAGGAATCCGACGGGGTGACACCAAAACCTGCTTCTATAAAAGATACACAACAGACACGTGACCTCGAACCTTCGTCACACTTCACTTGATTAATATTTGTTAATATGAAATTGATCACTACCGTGTGTGTGTGTGTGTGTGTGTGAGACTTACTCATCGAATACAGCGAATGACGAGGCGACAGGATGTTTGTTGATCTTTAGAGGTCTCCGGTGTGTCACATCAACCTCGGGTAAATCCGTCTCGCTGTTAATCCTGACTTTCGGAAGTTGAGCTGGAACCGGATTTTATTTCATCAACGCCGATACACGGTTGCCAGAGTGAATGAAACCGAATGGGATGATGGAACCGGAACTTACTGTTCTTTAAAGCTGCCAGTAAACTTATGACACACGTGTCCAGTAAATTGCCGTCGTAGTCTAAACACATGATGTCACAGTACAGGACCCAGCACAGCTACCACACAAGAACACGCCGGTAGACGTTACACTGGCTGCCATTTTCAGGTAAAAGAAAAACATCTCAGTATTTGTGACTCTCACCTTTGACTTCTCGATGCACAAATCCTCTTTCTTTATAATGTTGGTACTGAAAACGAACGGAGAACCTTTGATTAGCCAATCAGCACACAGCTGAATATACCATCATCAACTGACATTTCTCTCTCACTCCATCACTAATTATCTCATTACTTTATCCAGACTAACAGTTCAATGCTGTTCCACATTTTAGCTCCGCCCATCCCGTCTACTTCTCACCTGGTTTTATGATTATTAATAATCGAGTCATTGACAAGTCAAGTTTGGAACAGCTCCGAATGGGAGATGTTTTGGGTTTAATGGGTGTTTGTGAAGTTTGCACACACTCCTGGTGGTGCTTTCCTTCTCCATACACACGTCCTTTACAGCCAATCATTAGCTAGATTCACTCTCTAACTGCTACCATAATCGAACACCAATCATTCTTCTCACTCATGGATGATGTCAGCGATGAACTGGCTGGCCACCTGAGCCTGTTCTCCAGGAGGCCCCGGCCGAAATCTTGAGGAACACAGAGGAGGCAGATCCACGTTGGGAACTGTAACACCAGCAGGTTATTAAACATGAGAAACAGGAGAACCGACCCAATGATAATGATACACCAACACATACCGAGGTATCCTTGATCAGGCCCGTCTGCGGACGGAACAGCGAGCTCCTGTGTGGAGATCAGGTGCGGTCAGAAATTGGTTTTATACTTAAAACTCAAAGTGCAGAATTCGACTCACCGCTTTTATACCACAAATAACGGTGGTGTTTCCGATCTTTACCAATGCTGAGCCATCTGCTGTGCCTATAGAACCTAAACACACACACACACACACACACACACACACACAGTGATCAAAATCCCAAGCTGAAATGTAAACTTGGGTAAAGTGGTGGCTGTAGGACAGAGAACCTGGTCCGATTCTGGAAATAAAAGAATCCCCGGGACGGACCGGCTGATTTACGGTGGAAACTCCGGACGGTACGTCATTCCTACTCACCGACGTTTAAAGTGGTGGCCCGGAACTCTCCCAGCTCCCGCCCGTCGGACCGGCATTTCTCTTTCTGTGTACAGAGACAGTAACAGCGTTTCAGAAACAGAACCAGCAGCGAGTCCACAGTATGCGTGTTTATATTATCCAGATGTTCGTTTTTATATTATCCAGATGTTCCGTAAATTTACTGAGATGATCAGGTTCGACTGACCAGAAAGCTTCGGTGGTACTCCTGAGGTTCTGCTGTCCTGGAGAAATACAGACAAGTGCTTAGCATTAGGACGAATGTTTGTACAGTTACAGGTTCGAAAAATAATAACAACTACTAACCCCCCCCCCCCCCCCCCCCCGCAATCTCTAAAACCCTCGAACCCATCTGTTCTTTAAACCATTAATACATGAGCAGTGGAACTTTACAGATTGTACAGTTAGTTTGATTGTTATATTAACGTTTATATCGCAACCATTTAATTAACGTCAATGACGTCACCAGATCAGATACACTAAATCGGACTTACTTGAAACTAGCCGCCATGATGCCGAGAAACAACACGTGCGCTGCGCCGCAGACGTCACGAAGCGACGGGAGCTCATTGGTTAATCCGCGCGTTTCAGTTTCATCCAATTTTCCACACACACCGTTTAAGTGCACGAGTTACACTGGAAACAAATCATCGTTTATTTACATGATAATCCGGCCCGTTTAAACAAATATTAAACATAAAGAGAGTTTTAATTGATTGATATGAATATTAATGAGGGAGGATTTTAACGCGTTTGATTCGCTGCGCTGTAATATTTTGTGACGAACGCCAGTAACACCGCCTGACCGGCAGGTGGCGCAGATCATCTAAAACGTCTTTACGTCACTCTGTGATGATGTGGTTTAGTACAGTTCACTTCCGCATCAATGTTTTAGTCTCCAGAATGTGGAGTTTAAGCGCTCCTCCTTCTCTTCATCCTCCTCCTGGTGTTCTTCCTCCTGTCCCTGTTCCTGTTTAACACACACTCGTTGGTGTTTCGGTGGTGACAGAGGTAAAGGTGTGTTTGGTGGCTGTAGGACCTGGCGGAAGGTTTTGCTGGTGGACTGTGGAATGGAGCTGTGGGGTTTCATCCACTGGTTCTTTGCTGTCATTGTCCTGCTGTTGTTGTTGGTGAGTTTATTTACACTGTAACTTCCGGTTTGTTTATAGTTTGTTTGTCAGTGATTAACGCTGACCGGAAGTAAATGTATTGATGTTTTTTTGATCCGGAAACTGAACCTGATCCGAGATTAATTTGGAAGGAGCAGTTGAAAGCGAAGCTGCAGGTTTGGTTAAACGGTTTCTAGTGAAGTTCAGTGGTTTTCTTGTCTGTGGGACTCGAACAGATCCTGGACTGGGTGTGTGTGTCAGGAATGTGGTCCGGGAGTTGAGGTTTAACAGGTCTGATCTCTTTGCTAGCTTGTTGTAATCTCCCACGTCACTGCCGGAACCGTGGATCGGAGGTGTGATGAAGAGGAGAAGTTCTTCCTCACCGCGGCGGGACTGAAGCAGCCGTTTCCCAGTCTGTCGGAACCTCCGTCACTGGACCTGTCTGTGGTCGTCCCTTCCTACAACGAGGAATCCAGATGTAGTCCAGACTGCTTCATTTACTCTTTTTTTTTTTTTTACAAATAAATTTTTAGAAATAATTATTATAATTTTCTGATATTATAATTAATTAATAATAATTTAATAACTATTTATCTTAGTTTCTTCATTACTGTTTCGATGGAACATTCACTAGGCCCTAACCCTATCCCCCTCCCCCTCCCCAGTGCCAGTTATGATGGAGGAAACCATGGAGTACCTTGAAACAAAAAGGGTGTGTTTACTTTTGCACATAGATTTGTGGATTGGCTAATAGTCTGTCATTTGATCACGTGATCTAAAATAAATACAATAAAATAACAGTGACAATTGATTGTGTTTCTGTTTGTTACAGAAGAAAACCCCCTCGTACACCTATGAAGTGATTATAGTGGACGATGGAAGCAAAGATAAAACCACTGAGGTCTGTTTACAGTTTTCTAATGAATATCAGGAGGTGTTTAAATTAAAACATAACAAAGACAGGTGGAGGAGCGACAGTTGGAGGAGCAGGTGGAGGAGCTGGAGGAAAGACAGGTGGTGGAGGCAGGAGGAAAGGCAGGTGGAGGAGCTGGAGGAAAGGCAGGTGGAGGAGCTGGAGGAAAGACCGGTGGTGGAGGCAGGAGGAAAGACCGGTGGAGGAGCTGGAGGAAAGACCGGTGGAGGAGCTGGAGGAAAGACCGGTGGAGGAGCTGGAGGAAAGACCGGTGGAGGAGCTGGAGG
>JAOTRA010000006.1:5208999-5221848 GCA_026260255.1 Pseudolaguvia tuberculata | reverse complement strand
TAGCAATGCAGACACACGCATGTACACATTTAGCAATGCAGACACACGCATGTACACATTTAGCAATGCAGACACACGCATGTACACATTTAGCAATGCAGACACACACATGTACAAACACATATCGGCGGACCTCAAACTCTGCATGTTTGTGGACATCCTCAGCTCTTTGCCTGTTAAGGATAAACTCCGCTTCATTGGCCACTCGTACAATGTGATCCTTCATGGCATGGCACAAGAGCCTGAAACAAACACTACTGTTAGAAGGCAGGAACAAGAGATCAAAGTTGTGAATTCCAATGTAAGGGATATACAGCGGAATGGATAGTCATCAGATTGTTTCACGTTATATATGTATATATATATAAATAAACAACATTATCTAAAGGAAAACCAGGCGGCAGAGGGAGGGACGGAAAATTCTTTAGCAATGGCACCATTAGTTTCTGAACTAGATAAGCAAAGAGAAGTCATGAAAGAGGACATTGCTGACTTGATAGTTCAGTCAGTGAAACCTCTGCAAATTTCAGTGGACACCTTGCATGACATGGTAAATTCTTTTGACTAGTAACAACAGAAATCAATGTTGGTGAAAATTTGGAACATCTGCCATTTGAGTCTACCATCAACTCACTTATAGCTGAAAATAGCTTGTTAATGGAGTGATCTGGAGAACAGGTCCCGTCGTTCTAATCTTTGTATCTTAAATGTATGCCTGCCTGAGACAAGCCTACCATTACTACAGAGCTCACTAATGACTGTCCTACACTTAAATTAAAATGATGATCTGTGTTGCTGATCTAATAGTGAAACTGGTACTATGGTTATACGCTGTATGAATGTAATAAGAATAAGGACGTGGGAAAAGAGGCCCTGCTCCGCGGCTTGGGGTTCGCTCTCTCTCAACTCTAAGATTAGTCCTGATTTAGTCCTGGTTCTGTCGAACTAGTTTAGCCCTGGAATCGGTCTGAACAAAAGTCATACTGAGGGTTCTGTGCTGGACACAATAATTCTGCTATTCCAGCCATAACAGATTTTTATTTGAAGTGTCCAGGGTCATTATCCTTACAAAAAGGTGATCGAGTTCACCTCGGTTCAATTGCCGGATTAATTCAACATACAAAGAGATTCCATGTGCTTGAAACTTTGTGGCATGATTGTTCCACAAAGTTTGCCCTCATAGTGTATTAAATAAGCTTTTTTCAAATGTTGTTTACTTTATGCATAAACAATTATGTATAATATATTTTATATATGATTCCAAGGTATTCTTTTCAACTTATACATCAAAAAGAATAACATCTAAAATAATGCTGAATTATAAAGTAATATATAGAATATTTAGAAATTTTAAAGAAAATTAAGTGAATTCTGAAATATCATTCACAGGATCTTTAATGAGCTTTTTTTTATTTAGCTTGATAGGTGTCTCCATGTACACTTACCTCCCCTCATTAATAAGCTCGATAAAAGCGAGTCCTGCGTTCTTCTGGATTGAGTTCTGCCACTCCTGAGACAAAAAAAGACAACCTTTTTAAAATGTACTCCGTATGCCAGGACTTTGGGTGTTTTAAAGGTGATCTCAACCATTTGGATGTTCACAATAGATTCTTTTTTGGTTCTCTTCAGCAATTAAGTGATCTCAGATGCTTTCTTGTACCCCATACACATTTATCAGAAATCTGACCTAAAATGTTCTAAGGAGGGACAGCAATACTTTATTTCTGCAGACTGTTTACACTGATCATTTAGATATGGTGCTCGAGAACTTTTTTACTTTAGCATGGCATTGTCCTTCAAACCCATTTTTACATGTTGAGTATGGTATACCTGTTTACAAGTTAAACGTTTTCAATAAATCAACCTATGTTGAAAAACATTTTTGGTAACAACAGTGATATAGTATGCATTAACATGGCTGCAGCTATGGCAAGCCAAGAACTCATTATTTTCACATATCATATTGAACCATGAACATAAACCTGCAGAGGTGGTTGGAGTACAGTTCACTTTTGGGTCCTTTTGGTCCCAGATTCAACTAATTTAATTTTCATTTCATATAGCGAGCACCTTTAACAGTGGATATTATCCCAAAGCAGTGTTACATATTCTGTAGGAATTATTATTTTTTTTTTTAAGTTATGTTTGTCCCTTATGAGCAAGGTGATGCCGACTGTAGCAAGGAAAATCTCTCTGAAAATAGAGAAACCCTAAAAGGAACCAGATTCAAGGGAGAACCCATCCTCATCTGGACGATCACTTGGTTTGTCTTTTATTATTATAACATTAAGCAGCACAGTAATGTGTAGTAATACTGCAGTCATATTGGCATTCTGTCCAGACTGGCTTTTGTCCAGGATAGCAGGAAGCTAGAAGCTTTTAGCCTAAGCCGATGATGGTTCTGGAAGGACACATCAGAGGCTCTAGTTACCATTCCTTCCTGTTGATCAATACTTTGGGTTCAGTTTCATCCCCAGAGAATCTAATGGAGGGCCAGTGTGGAACCAGTGAAACACTATCTGATGGAGAGAGAGAGGTTAAAAAGGATGACGGGAAAAGAAGGGAGGAGGGGAGAGGACATAAGCAGAATCATAGCTCTGGGTTCTTAGTGTAGAACTACTAGTCAAAAAACAAAAGGGAAGCGAAGAGTGGAGATTTATTCATGTCTATGATTTGTTTACAAAACTTACTTTTGTTTTTATTAAATGAGCAGTGTTTGTAAAGAGCTTATAGACAACAGAGCCAGCAGATAAATGTGAAGGAACATGGAGTTCAGGTAAGAAAGGAATTTATGTTACATACAAAATACTACTACAGTCTTATTAGCATTTAAATAAAATGCTCTGTTATTATGGCATATAACCTGCTATAGAAATTACAGGAAGAGACTAAGGGTATTAAACCGTGTATTTGCAAATCAAATGTAGGACTAAATTGGGATCAACTATTACATTCAGTATACGCATTTGCATTGCATTTACGCATTCACTGTAATTGTAACTCTTGCTTACTTATGTATTTATCTAATCAGCTATTATTAAGGGAGCATAATAATAATGCATATTAGCTACCAGTTATCATGGATAAAATACAAGCTTTGGTTAATGATCCCATGCAACATGAATATAAAAAAGTGTAAGCATGACTAGTAAAGCTGAATGACTAGTAGGCTTCTTTAAGTGTTCTAGAAACTGCTGATGGTTGAGGATTTTGTACAGACCCTTTAGAAATCTGATGTGCAAACAGACTGGCATGTTTTAACGTGATGTTAATAGTAAGTCAGTCATGCTCTGTAACAGTGGTGAGCAAAAAAGGATCTGGGAATTACATAGCACACAAAACTAAACAGAATATTTCTTTCTTAAAACCATTAAGAGTGCCTTTTAGGCTAACTAAGCCTATGATAATGGATGACAGTCTTTTCTGATGTACAATGTCTACACTTGAACTGGCTCAGTTATGTAACGCTTTATCAGAAATGCTTTCCATAATGTAAAATATTTGTCTGCTCATCTTATTTTACAGTGATTCTAAATTATCTTTAGCAATAATCCCAAAATTAAGCCTGCTATAACTATGTCAGTTTAGGCTTTGGTGGGTAGTTTATGTAGTGCATATGACCTAAGCTGTGGTGTGTTTTATATGTAGTGATTCCATTATTATTCCATGATTCTAGTGCTAGATTCAGTCCCACAACAGTTCCACTGAATGCGGGTGCCAATCAGTCTATATGGATGATGACAAAGCACTTAATCTTCTTCTCTTTTCGCCTGCCCATAGTAGGTTGCCACAGCAGATCACTTTTCTACATACCATCTTGTCCTCTACATCTGCCTCTTTCACCCCAACTACCTGCATGTCTTCCCTCACCACATACGTAAACCTCCTCTTTGGTCTTCCTCTTTTCCTCCTGCCCGGCACCTTCCTCCTCAGCATTATTCTACCAATATACTGCATGTCCCTTCTCTGCACATGTCCAAACCATCTCAACATAGCCTCCCTCACCTTGTCCCCAAAACATCCTACATGCACCGTCCCTCTAATAAACCCATTTCTAATCCTGTCCACCCTCGTCACCCCCAATGTAAATGTTAACGTCTTCAACTCTGCCACTTCTCTGTTACACCTGACTTCCTCATACAATACCACAACTCCTCTGTCGTACACTTTCTTTAGATCCAAAAAGACACAAAAGCTGACTGCATCTGTAGTACTCTTCCTTAGCATGAAAACATACTGTTGCTCACAGATTCTAGCTTCATTCTAGCTTCCACTACTCTTTTCCATAACTTCATGGTGTGACTGATCAACTTTATTCCCCTGTAATTACTGCATGTCTCAGTGTCTTAGTTATCCTTCTAAATTCCACAGGCATCTTCTCACCTTCCAAAATCCTGTTAAACAATTTAGTCAGAAAGTTCACTGCCATCTCTCCTAAACATCTCCACGCTTCTACTGGAATGTCATCTGCTTCAACCGCCTTTCCACTCTTCATCCTCTTAACAGCTGCTCTCACTTCTGCCTCACTAATCCTATCTACTTCCTGCTGCTCCATCTCCACATCATCCAACCTTTACTCTCTTTTATTTCCCACATTTATCATCTGTAGATATTACTTAATAATAAACAATAATAAACATAATAGTGTTTACTAGTGTAGATAGGGGAATGATAGCTCAGTGGTTAAGGGTTTAATTCCCAGAACCGTCTAGGCCCATGAAAACTTTTCTTTTTTTTTTAACTGCTCAGTTGGATTAAGCTGAATTTAAATTGCTTTGGATAATTGAGTGTAGTAAAATGTAGTAAATGTTTAACATAACAGAAACATACTAATATTTATAGTTACTTTTGGTGGGTCTAGAAAATTCCATTTAGTTTTATTTGTATAAAAGGTAAAAAGGTGAGGTTTTTACAATGGTCATTGTCTCACAATCAAATATTATAAAAGGTGAGTGAAATCAAAATCAGTTTGTCACTGATAAGCAAGCCAAAAGCGATGGTGTAATAGAAAAACTTGCTGAGATTTAATTCCGTTTACGAAACAAAAAGTATGCCATGTAGACGCTGTATTTTTAACTGGGTACTAGAATCAATGCAGAAACACCCTTACCTGTGAGCACAGTAACATCACCAGTTCCACTACTGATGTGCTGGACTTCATACACACCAGACCTGCAAAAAACACAAAATTTAACACATACTGATAAACACCTATTAATAAACAGATACACAAACTAAGACACAATTTCTTAAAGTTATTATTATATTAATCAAATCAAATGTAATTTTAAATTTTTAGTCTGTATTTAGACTACTTTAACTACTTTTATTTCCATGCTGAAACTGTTTTTTAAGCTACCACAACCCACTGTAACAGATTTATTGCTCATTGTTATAGATCCCACACATCTTTTAAGCTGTGCTTTATCTGTAAAGAACAATCATAGTCTTAGAGGAGGATAAAAATAATTGGAGACTTGGGTTTTGTCTGCTATCTATTATCTACATTTTTCAGGACCATATATCGTAAAATGCCGAGGCATTCAAAGGAGCACCAACACTGTAGCCTGTGAAGACTCTCACAATGTGAAAAATGTGAGCAGTAGATGGGTGAGTGACAAATCAAAAAAAGAATCTTCAGCTTTCCTCAGTGTCCTCCAGGACATATGTAGTGCTGATCTAAGACTTGTGTTTACCTTTAACCAATCATTTGTTATAGACAACACAGTTGAAAAATACACCAGTGTTAAATTTATATTGGTCCTTCCTTAGGAAAACTGCATGTTTTAGCTCTTTCTATGTATAATGTAGAGCTCTAGCCTGCAACTCCTAATTTCATACCTGGGTCCCCTGTGTGTATATGTTGCAGCAGACATACACAAAGACAGCAGACACTGAGGAACTTCTCAGAGAACCCAGTTAGAGAGGAAAAAATAAGCACAATACAGCACCTGTACCTTCAATCAGCAACTCCTGTCCATGGCTACCGAGCAGGGTTCTAGAAAGGAAAGGGGCGAAGTCCACAAAGATCTCTCTCAAAAGGGGGGCCACTTTCTCCAGCGCACGCTCTAACTTAGTGGTTATACTGTAAAAGAAACATAAGGCAAGACTAAGAGACTGCCATATTGTTATGGTGCACTGTAAAACAAAACATCCAGAAATCCGAGTTAACACCATTAACAGCTGTTTTATTATAAATCTTAAGAGCTTAAACTATAGAGCTTGTCACATACCATTCTTAAGTTTGGCCAAAATTTCAAGGACACTCAAATAAATGTGTTTTCCCCAAATCTTTGCTACAAAGTCTAAAGCAAACAGTAATCTACAAAATTCTAGCTTATAGCATTACGTTATTCTTTCACTAAAACTATAAGACCCAAACTGCTTGTGGCATATCAATGCCCCTATGGACAAGCTTCTTGATAAGATGGTGACTTAAACTTAACTAAATATCTTTGGCCTGAAAGAACAATGAATGCACCTCCTTCCTCAATCGAACATACTAACATTATAACTAAATTCTATATAATGCTAGGGTTTTCTAGAAAGGTGGAGGTTTAAGAGTAAGTGAGACAACATATGGAATAGAAGGTTTAAAAAACACAAATTTGATGGTCGGGTGTCTCGATACGTTTGTGCATATAATATAGATCTGTACTTGTAAATATCATTTAGTGTGCATGTTTCAAATGTGCAGTATTGACTAAATCATGAATTCAGAAAATATGGTGAGAAATGTTCAGAACCCGTATTCTTGCATCAATAAGATACTGTCTATACAGGAAAAACCTACACAATGGACCACTGTATATGTGTGGAACTGTTTTCATGGCGAGTCATTTGTGAGGATAATTTTAAAAGGATTTTTCAGTGTCAGGCTTAGGCATAAAGGTAATCATAAATAAACAAAGATAGTGTAGGGGAAAAGAAAGTAAATGTGATGTGGCATAATGGGAAATAAAACACACTCAGTCAGCGGTATCACATCCTTCTATCAATTATTATTTGTTTTATTTACGATTAACCTGTTTATCATTTTCAGTTGGCAGATTTTGAAACAACTTATTTAAGGGAATTTCTGACCAAAATCTGCTCCTCTAGTAAGTCACCATTTATCTGTTCATTTTTAGCTAAACTACAACAAGTGCTTGTTTATAGCATTGGGTCATCTTTTGGATCAATATCTAACAATGTAAATGTTGGTATTCATTTTATGCTTTCATTTTTGCTGAATACAGTTTTTTTTAAAAATGCATTACTATAGTGTATTACTCTGTAATAGTTACTGCATAGCTTTATACAGAAGCCTAGAATAAATCCATGAAAATGGGACACTGCAGGAACATTAGTGGGGTTGAAGACAATTGTTGCAGTGCATTTAGAAAAATCAATCCTTCTCAGTCTTTCAAATATTTCATACAAGTGATTCAAACAGCCATTTGGAGTATACTCAGATTTGCGTTCTACTGCATTATTTATGAACTATAGAACACATGGTTTGCTTGGCAGAGACTTATAAACAAATATGGGTTTTATTGAAATACCCTCTGTGCAGGGAGAACCCACCCAAACTGGTTTGGTAAAATCAGCAGTAATTGCAACACAAAATTTTAATAACTAAACTTAAACGTAAACAGTACCTTAATTCCAAAAAGTTCATGTACATTAGCATGAAGTTAAAGTTACTGGACAAAAAGGACATAAAGCTGAGTAAAGAGGTATTAGCATTTTAGGAAGTAAGCGTTCTTACTAAGTACAGTGGAACAGAAAACATTGCTGTAAAGCAGTAAGTAATATAGAAAGTGAAAACATGACCCAGTCTCACTTTTACATGAAATAGAAGTAAAGGGTGCGTTTAAGTATGCACAACTCCAATCTCGAGAAGCAGAGTGATCCCCTTACTCAAACAAACTCACTTAACCTACCAACTGATTATTTACAAGATTAAGCAGGTGTGTTTAAATAGAAACATTACCCAATTGTTAAATAAAAGTTATATAAACATGTCTCCAAGACTAAAAAGTGTTAGGCTGGATTATAGAGGGGAAGTGACTTGAAAAGACAGAAACAGGGCAGTTAATTAGGGAACTGCACCTGCAGCATCCGCCTAAGTGGGAAGTGGTAGCCTAGTGGTTAAGGTGTTGGACTAATACCAATAAATCCCACCTCCACCAAGCAACCACGGTGGGCCCTTAAGCAAGGCCCTTAACCCACAATTGCTCATAAATGTAAGTTTCTCTGGTCTGCCAAATGCCAAACTGTAACTGTATATAGCAGGGCTTATTATTGACATTATCAAGAACTGAAAAAGTACAGTAATATAAAATATGAAACAAAACTGTACTTGAACCTAGAAAAAGATACTGAATATCACAAACACCAGCACTCGCTAAGTGCCTGTGTGTAGTAACAAATTACATTTCCAACGTGTATTTAATAAACTTTTTAGTAACATTTACAATATGAAATATGGTGTCGTGGTTGCAGTATTTCTTTTGCCCAGGTAGGAATATGGATTCTGGTGTTTTAATAGTAACTCATAGTTTATGTAGTTTGTGTACCTGTACGAATTAGCTGAACAACAGCAGCAGTGTGTAGTCAGGGCTAATTTTCTGTTGGGCATATTAACATTAGTAACGTTAGTACTGTTACTGTACTATTTATTTCAAAATGTCCCACTGAAGCTTTATGTGATGAGTCTAAAGCAGGGGATCTAATTAAAGCTCGAGTGGCATTTTTATCAATAGATTTTATTGTAGTACTCTAATTCTAAGTATACATTGAGTTAAAAACAAAGGCTTTTAGGTATACAAAATGCTTTTTCCCACAGCAATTTAAACGTAGAAATGTGTTCTATCTAAAACAGTTTTCATCTCATTGTATGAGAGAGAGAGAGATTAAGAGCAAAGGAGATGATGGAAAAACAAAGGAATTTGGAGCTGTTAGGTTTGTTTGTTGTCAATGCTTCCTTGCCTAAGAAACTGTCCCTCATCTCTGGGGGCTGTGTGGAATCCTGCCAGTGAGCTAAAGGATGTGAGCTCTGCAGGGGTCAACCCACTTCGTAGTGGACAAGGGTCCACTTCACAAAAGGCACTGCAATACAAACGGGCACAAACACACAATTACAGGCACTATACTGTTAGATATTACATATTCATAAGGATCTCTGTTGGCTTTTCTCTAATTAATCTGAAAGTAATGTTAATCAAATAGAAGGATTCAGTCTTCCACCATATGAAAGGTTGTAAATCATTTAAAAGCAAATTTATTTGTAATTAATAAATGAATTATATTATAAACATACTCTCACAGTCACAAAGTGACTATATAACACAATGTTCACATAACACAAACCCATTTCACTTTCTATTTATCCATCAGTGTGTCTGTGTGTGGGTGTGTCAACCACCTACTGGGGGACAGAACAGACTGCTACATGATGCATGATGAATGTGCATGAAGAAGTAGAGATAGGTGTGAAACAGGAACAGGTTGAGATGTATAGAAACTGAATCCAGCAGAACAGACATAATGATAAATGTAGTGATAAAAGTGACTTAAAAGGAGAACAAGAGCAATTGTTAGAGCAAGGAAAGAGTGAAGGTGAGTGAAGGTGTTAATAGATGAAGAGCTGAGACGGGGAACAGGAAGGCAGACCTCATGTTTTCCACTGTGTCCTCTGGCATGGGCGCTACAGTCTGCACAGCAGGCAAGTTTTTACTGGTGGCACCATTTACAAAGCTGGAGGATGAGGCAGAGGATGACGAGGCAGAGTCTGTGGCACCTATAGAAAATATCAACCAAATACATGAATATGTCTACAACTTGTCCTAGAAAATGTGTTTGTGTTTTAATAATTAGATGGAACTGGTGATTAAATGCAATTCTTCTTTTCCCTTCAGCTGCTCCCGTTAGGGGCCGTCAAGGCAGATTACTCCTCTCCATATTACCCTGTCCTCCACATCTTTAACCTTCACTGTTGACCCCAGGTACTTAAACTCCTCCACCTTCACTACCTCTTCTCCCTGCAATCTCACCACTCCATTGCCTTCCTTCTCATTCACACACATGTACACTGTCTTCCTCTTACTGTCTTTCATTCCCCTTCTCTTCAGCGTGTACCTCCACCTCTCTAGATTCTTCTCAACCTGCTTCATACTCTCACCACAAATCACAATATCATCAGCATACATCATTGTTAACCTGTCCATCACCACTGCAAACAAGAAAGGGCTCAGAGCCGATCCTTGATGCAATCCCACCCTCACCTTGAACTAGTCAGACATACCTACCGTACACTTCACTTCTGTCCCACTGTCCTCATGTATGTCCTGCACCACCTTCACAAACATCTCTACAGCTACAGCTGACTTTCTCATACAATACCACAACTCCACAACCCTGTTGTACACTTTCTGCAGATTCACAAACACACAATGCAATTTCTTCGGTCCGTCTCTATACTTCTTCATCAACATCCTCAAACCAAGATTGCATCTGTAGTACTCTTCCTTGGCATGAAACAATACTGTTGCTCACAGATGGCCACCCCTTCCCACAGCCTGGCTTCCACTACTCTTTCCCATAATTTCATGGTGTGACTTTATTCCTCTGTAGTAACTGCATGTCTGCACATCTCCCTTATTCTTACAAATAAGTACCAGAGCACTCCTTCTCCATTCCTCAGGCATCCTTACACCTTCCAAAATTCTGTTTAACAATTTAGTCAGAAAGTCCACTGCCATCTCTCCTAAACATCACCATGCTTCTACTGGAATGTCATCTGGTCCAACCGCCATTCTGCTCTTCACTCTTAATAGCTGCTCTCACCTTACTACCGCCTTACTAATCCTTTCAACTTCCTCCTTCACCATCTTCAAATCATCCAACCTTTAAAATACTCCCTGCACCTTCTCAACACACTCTCTTCACTAGCAAACACATTTCCATGTACCCTTTATCACATCCTTCCCAGCTCTGTCTCTCTGCCTGGCCAATCGGTACAAATCCTTTCCTTAGTGTCCAACTTCCCATACAGCTCCTCTTGCCTTTTCTTTAGCTTTTCCCACCTCGCCCTTCACCTGCTGCCTTATCTCCTTATACTCCTGCCTACTTTTCTCATCTCTCTGCCGATCCCAATTCTGTTTCACATACATACAAATGTTTTTATAATTTAATAATTGATTCAAATGTGTACAGAGTAACAGACCTAAAAACAAATATTCAAATGCGTGTGTGTACCAGTTGTATTGATCATGCTTTTAGGCATTGCACTGGCCGCTGCAAAGATATTGGGTGTGCTGTTGGATGAGGGAATGACATTGCTGGTGGGTGTGCCCACTGTGTTCACAGCCAGACTCCCAGGTGGGGGTTTCTTTACTGGAACAACCACGCTCCTGTGAATGAACATATGGATTGAGTTTCTGTCACACATTAAAGTTTTGTATATCAATTATTTATATTTAAGACCATCATAGAACAGGATTTTTCAACCCCCCCCACAAAAAAAAAGGGTAAAACCCTCCCAAAATATGTTTAATGTACTTGAAATAAATTTGTTTTACTGAAAAAAGATTAATAATTTAATCAAGAAAGACAAGTCACATTTTATCAAGATAAAAGTTGTCAGCAATATAAGTAGTGGTGCTGTGAGACCAAGATTAAATTTAATCTTGTATGACTTCTATAAGCTTGAAGGACTGCATCCATGCGGTTTGGCAAGGATTTATAGAATGTATTGATGAAGTCATCAGGAATAGCAAAGAAAGCAATCTTGCATGCCTCCCAGAGTTCATCAATATGCTCAATGATCTCGTGACTGGGCTAGCCAATCCTGGAGCATTTTGATCTTCTTCACCTTGAGGAACTTTGATGTGGAGGTCCAAGTATGCGATGGCGCACCATCCTGCTGCAGATTTGGGCCTCTTTTATGGTTGGGAATATAATCGGTATCTTTCTTGGTATTTTGGACTATTGATGTTGCCTTCCACCCTGCAGATTTCTCCCACACCACCATACTGGATGTAACCCCAGACCATGATTTTTCTGCCACCAAACTTCCCTGTTTTTCGGGTGAATCTCGGATGCAGGCTCCAATAGGTCTCCTGCAATATTTGCGGCGACTGTGGTGTAAGTCAACAGAAGATTCATCTGAAAGATCCACCTTCTATCACTGTTCATCCTTTTAGCAGGCTGTGGGCCTTTGGCAAATGCCACACAGTTTTTCAATTGTCTTTTGTTTAGCACTGGTTTCTGGGCACTGATTCAACCATGGAGGCCATTTCGAGGCAGAATCGGACTATCCAACTGTTCTGGTTGACACAGGGACTTCAGGTGACTATGTCTCATGGAGCTCTGCTGCAGAGCAAACAAACGGTTCTCTCGACCATCATCTTGCGGGGTCTGCCTGCCTTTTTTTAATCCTCTGTACTTGACGCTGTGATGTGTGTCTGCCACATCAGCAGTGGATCTGGTCTTCAGCCTCTTGATAATCAACACTTTAGTCTGAGAGTGAATCTTAGGCATGTTTTCAGCGGTGTAGTTGCAGTTGATGAGGAGGTCTGGTGTACTGGGGTTTCTTTTTATATACACCTGAGACCTAATTGATCCATATGACAAGGAGACACTTGTCTTTGCAAAAATTGACTCAATGGGCTTTACCAAGCTGTGAATATTAGATACTTTTTGACAATTTCGTTTTGCACTGAAACATTATATCAAAAAGTGTTGGGATTAAAATGAGGAATTTCTTGTAAAAAAAAATCTTGACTAAAAAAATATTTCAACGGCACTTCAGATCAATTTGTACACAAGCGTCAAGTCTTTTGTCAGGGACAAATATTATATATA
>JAOTRA010000006.1:5193225-5208740 GCA_026260255.1 Pseudolaguvia tuberculata | reverse complement strand
TATAAAATAATCATACACCTGCACCTGTCCATTTTGCATGGATTCAAGGTTTTCTGATAATGTGTCTGACATGATATTTATTTTTCTATTTTAATATTACGGAACATAATTATATAATTATAATTTCATTATCTGCTTTTCGTCATCTCACAAACCCTCTGCAACCCTGACCTTTAGCATAATTAGCTATTATATTATTTATCGACAAAAGGTCTAGTATTTTGTATAACCAAAGGTAAATCATTTAATATGCTCTGCAACCAAAGATATTATTACATATTATTATTATAATCAGTGGCACTAAGTGATACTTACAATGCATCTAGACCAATGTGGTTATAGAAATGAGAATTCTAAACAGCTCTTCATAACCTACTCTTAAAAAAAAACTTATTGTCTTGCTTATACAGCAAACTGAACATGTCCTTAATAATGCTGTTAATGCCGCCTCACCTGTCGAATGAATGAAACTGCATGGGCAGCATAGTGGCTGCCTCTCTCTTCAACACTGGGTCAGGATGGTATGGTTGTGGTTCAGGACCTGTCTCAGTGGCTTCCAGTGGAGCGGCCACTAAGCTTTTGAGGATCTCCTTAACATTGATGCCCTTGTTGGCCTGGCTAATGCTAGAGATAGAAGTAGCTGGCTTGAGTGTAGCTGCACCAAGTGGAGACTCAAGCAGAGACTCATGGGACTTGCGCACCTCTGCGGAAAGTGTGCACAGAAGCTCACTCATGGCATCTGGTCCTCCTCCCACACCAGAGGCCACAACTCCCAGGTCAGAGCCATTAAGGGTGCTGCCCACCTGCTCATCTCCGATGCCTGAGTCAGTGTGCGGCAGTGAGGTCTCAAGAGGTAGATCCTCCAGCGGACGCTCAGTTCGACTGCTGTCTGAGAAAGAGGAGGGGTTTTCTGCACAAACATGCATACAAAGATGCAGAAGTGAGTACACTCACTAAAATTTTTTCTAAATGTTTATTATATTTTTTATGTAAACACTAAAGAAATGAAACAGTGTAAAGTGGTTAATGTACAGTTTGAGTAACAGTGTCCCATAAAAAAAACAGCCATTAAATCCCTGGCACCGAGAGTAAGTAGTTTTGTATGGCCACTAGCACTGCCTGTTGAACATTTTTTTACTAGAACTTCACAGGTTGATACTGGAATTATTTTCCACTCCTCTATGACAGCATCACAGAGCTTGTGGACCTTACTTTTCTCCACATTCCGTTTGAGGATGCTTCAAAGGTGCTAGGGATTAGGTATCTTGCTTCGCCAGTCCATCACCTTTATCCTCAGATTCTTTAGCAAGGCAGTGACAGTCCCAAAGCATGACACTCACACCACCATGCTTGATTGCAGACAAGACACACTTGTCTTTGTAGTCCTCAGCTGGTTTCTGCCACGCTCACTTGACACCACCTGAAACAAACAAGTTTATCTTGGTCTCTTCAGACGACAGAACATGGACCCAGTCATCCTTGTCCTTAACTTGCTTGTCGTCTGCAAACTGCTTGTAGGCATTCTTTAGAAGAGGCCTTCTTCTGGGACAACAGCCGTGCAGACCAATTAGTGTATAGTCTGAACACTGACAGACCCCACCCCTTCAACCTCTGTAGCAATGCTGGCAGCAGTCATTGTCTATTTCCCAAAGAAAACGTCTTGATGTGGCTGTTCTGAGTGTTACTGAGTTCTTTGCCACGAGGTACAATGCTGAACGTCCAATAACCAGTAGTAGAGAATTTCATGACAACAGGGACGGAAAACGGATGCTTGGACTCAATTTGGACATTTAGGGATGTACTCACAGTTGTTGCTAGGGGATTAGACATTAATGACTGTGTTTTGAGTTTTTTGGATTAGACAGCAAATTTACACTGTTACACAAGCTGTACATTCACTATTTTAAAGACGTTGTAGCAGAGTTTTATTTCTTTAGTATTTCCACATAAAAAAAAAAGATTAACTACCTATAAATACCCAAATGTTTTATTATTTTTTTTTACACATTTGGACACATTGATATTTCTAATAAATTTAAAGCAATACTGACAAATTCAAGTAAACAAAACCTAAACAGTTAAAATTGAAAAGTCTTTAAAAACCTTCTGCAAAATCTACCTGTGGTAAAGAATAAATTAGAACATCGCTATTTCAACTTCGAACATTTAGTTAGATGTGCTCTTGACAGTTGAATTGATCGTGGTTAGATTGCAAGAGCTGTGTGAAGCCTTTAGAACAAAGCCTGTAGCAGTTTATGAGTCTGGAACAAAGACTGTAGCAGTTTATGAGTCTGGAAAGGGATATTTTGAAAACAGCTATTCCATTGTCTACAATGGAGGACATTCAAAACAACCAACTAAGCAAGTTTGAACTGAGTGAAGACTGCAAGATGCTAAAAGTCACCAGAAAACCTAAAGTATCATCATAACGTAGACAAAGACCAGGACTTCTGTTTGAACAGATTAGTCTATAACTTAATTACTGCCATAGAGGACATGTTTGCCGTAAACCAAATACTGCATTCCTGGAAAAGAACTTCATACTTCAACTGTGACATGGAGGTAGAAGTGGTTTGGGGATGATTAGGTAACACTAGCTATTAAGGGGTACGGTGTCCTAACCTTTTCCTCAGTTGCCAGTCCATCACAGGGCTACACATGCACAAACAACCACACACACTTGCACTCATTCCTATGGGCAATTTAGAGTCACCAGTCAAGCTAATGTAGATGTTTCTGGACTGTGGGAGAAAACTGGATTACCCAGAGAAAAGTCTTCTCGAGGGGAAAACATGCTGGATCTTGTTTACATGAACAACCAAGATCCTTTTCAACCACATTTAGGTTATGATAATTCCAGCATACAGCCCACTCATCAGATGCTCAAACTGGTTTGGACGCAGGTGAGAACCTGGCCAAAAGAAAAAAAAATATAGAAAAAAGGACAAATGTTTTGAGTATGTTAACCTGGAGGAGTTCACAACAAGAGTGATCAGCTACAATGTCGAGTGTATTAATGACGTGACTGTTCCTATGCCTGGGCGGCGCGGTGGCGTAGTGAATAGCACAGTCGCCTCACAATAAGAAGGACACGGGTTCGAATCCCGGGCCGGGATCTTTCTATGCGGAGTTTGCATGTTCTCCCAGCGCTTGCGTAAGTTTCCTCCGGGTACTCTGGTTTCCTCCCACAGTCCAAAAACATGCAGATTGTCTGTCTCGCCCTATGTGTGCTGGGATAGGCGCAGCAGACCCCTGTGACCCCGGATTCGGGAATAAGCGGGCAAGAAGATAAATGAATGAATGAATGAAATGTTCCTATGCCTGTGCTGTCTGGACAATGGAATAAACTTATTATAGTTAGAAAAGAATAGAAATGGATAATAAACTATCTCATCAAATTTCATAAGCTTTACACCCCCAACACACACATATAAACACAAATATAAAACGTATAGACACCAAATCCTCAGTTAAACACATATTTACTTTCCTGGAAACAACTTATTGATCAAAGTGAAAACACATGTTTAGTTTCACACCTGTACTTGTGGGGGAATTAATTTCTTGTCGTATGCTCCTTCCTGACAGGCTGCTGGACCTGCCAATATCCCGCTGAGGCTCCAGAATGTCGCGGTATTTGGAGACCATAAGAACAGATATGAAGTAAACCACAGCCAAGGCCAGGAACTGAGCCTGTTTACTGTCATCCTATAGAAACATACACTCAAACAGTTACAACATTTTCTTCTAGAACATGAAGGGGAATGCCCCTAATGGGACCAATTGCAGATGCTCCAACATGCTGGGTGTAATTGTCTACTTCTCTTTTATATCAGCAAATGAGAGGATGGTGTCTTGCTGGAAACATAATGAGACAAATTAAACATGAACAAGAAACATTTCTTTCTGTGGACACGAACACTTATCATTTGTAACTGTACAAAGAAAGTGTTCTGAATTGACTCAGCGACCTAAGGACTAGCCCTTCCGCAGACCAGGCACAAAGAAAGAGCTTATGCAATTAAATTAAAGACATAATCTAAGTATGTCTCGCCTTATTTAAAAACAGATAAAGTTGATAAATGTCTTGATTCAGTTAACTGACAAGAAAGCTAAAGATCTCTCTGAATTTAACCCAAACTCATTAAGTATCTCAACCTGTGATTGGGTCAGACATCTCTCTGTCTGTATACTATAAAACCTAGTTTTTCCAAATGAGTTAGGGTTAATTACTTGGGTCAGGGCAATATATAGCCATTTGGTTAAAAACCCTCATAGCTACATTGGTGAAAATTTTGTATATTAATATGCAAATCTCAGATATTTCTTGGGCGCAGTAAAGATATTTATACTGATCATTTGTAAAAGTGATACTAATCTAATATAAATATAAATATAATATTTAGTTGGAGCACCTTTGGCACTGATTATGGCACACAGTCACCGTAATAGTTTTTCTATATATTTCTTCAATGTCATAACATTTATTTTAGTTCAATTTTTTGGCAAGAAAAATTGTTATTGTATTATTGATCGAAGAGTCAAATTGCTGCATAAAGTCTTCTCCAGTACATTCCAAAGATTCTTAATTCTTAACGCATACCAGCATGGCCAGAATAAATTGTCTTGCTGGTGGAATATGTAACAGGATTTCCAGCAGATCTATGTATGATGATGTAGGAGATGATGAGCAGGCAGTAGGCAGGGTGAAGGAGGTACCCTGTTGTTGCTTTCCTTGTCTTCAAGGATTGGTGACAGTATATTGTCACTGAATATCCTTTATCCGTAATAGAGGAATTTGTCAGTGGGAAAAGCACAGGTAAAACCCTTTCCCACAAGCTTGAGGTCTGTGAATGCTCTATGGGCTCCTTAATAATATACACACACAATCATAGTAAACTACTATAAAATGACATCCTTCAAAAATATGCCTCTTACCACATCCCTGAATACGACAGCTCTCAGACGGTTGATGTCCACGTCCTGCAGCAATCTGTCTGGGTCCTTGATTGGCGAGTGATTACGAGGGACATTAGCTAAAGCACTCTGTAGCCAAGCAACAACACAGCAGAGAAGAAAGCCAACTGTTAAGCACTGTATTACACACATGGACACATTTAATATGAGATTAATTTCAATGAATTAAACACACAACAAAATACATCCATATGTGTTTCTAAAGAATATTTGTAGTTTTACTCTACATCCTATAACCTCCACAGTTCCCTATCTGTCTATCACTTCAACAACACTAGGTGGTCACATTTGGAGAGCCAGAAATATCTCTGAATATTTGAAAAGGCGAATGTAATTGGTTGAGAATATAAATAGACTGGTCATGAATATGGTCACCATTCAGATTTTCATAGCTGAATCAGTCATTTTAATGGCAATTACTGCTCGCGTTTGATGACCGTTACAAACGCTGCTTTCTTTGCATAGGCAAACGTCAGTGTTAATTGATGGGTCATGGCCCGCTTGCAAGGCACTTCCTATCAGCACCTGCGTTCTAGGCTCTCTGTCATTTCTTGGTGTAGAGCCTCATCCACTACAGCCTATATCTGCTCAAATCCTCCTATATATAGGAATGAAGCCAGTTGAGGCTGGACAATTGTAGGGAGCCGGTCACGTCACTAAGCCACACCTGCCCCCAGTTCCTTTTTTTTTGCAGACGTAAATTGATGAAATCATGGAACGTTGACTAGATCCTAAGGAAGTGTAAACTAAGCTCTCACCTTTCTTGAGGGGGGGCAGCACGAGGGTATTAGGACATCTCAAAGGTGGAGATAGCTGTTGCACTGGTGTCACTTGAAGGAGCCATATAAAACTCCCTTCTAGCCATGCAAATTCGCTTTCAACCATGCAAAGGCTTATGCAGCCTCTGGACAGGCTGTATCCGCCCTACACATCTTGTCCATCCTGCAGGTCCTTCCAGAACAAAGCATTGAAAGAGCTGCATAAAGAGGTCCAATCTGCTGCTGTTGCTGAAACTGTGGTCAGTGTCTGACAATGGCCACTCAGGTGGTCCAGAAATGCCCCCTGTGGCTTGACCTGGCTGATATGCGGGAGGTAGAGAAAGTCTGCTTTCTTGATGCATCATCTCACCAGTTGAATTCTCCCAGCAATCCTCCATGGTTAAGAAGCAAACAGACATCTTGCAACAATGGAGAGTGAGCACCAGTGCTGCTCCTGCCACCCGGCAGACTGTGTCTACTTCATTTAGGAGACAGCTCCTTGAGAAAGCTGCTGTGCTGTGGCCCCACACCACCAGGGCCCTCAACCAGGTCAGAAACACCAGCCACTCACAGGAAGGTCATGAGGTTACCTTACCTTTGGTAGATACCTGACCCAGTGTCATCTAGTGTTGTCACTTGTTACGTCTTCATATGTATATTATTTAAAGTGCTGTGTTGTGTGTCTACATGTATATTTGTTATTGTTATATATTTTTGACATTGTGTGCAGTCTCTCTTTTTCACTATGTCCTGTTCTCTCTCTCCTTCTCCTTAAGCAGAGCCCCATTAATTGGGACCAGCTGCAGGTGATTGCGGGGCGTGCAGGAGCTTTAAGCTTTAAATACGGAGATGTAGCACAGTGTCGGGGAGCTTCTGTTGAGCGTGTGGCTAAGCTCCGTTGTTGTCCTTTGTCTCTTTGCCTTAGAGCTTTGTGAAATATCGTGTTGTGAATAGCTTTGGTGGTGGTTGTTTGAAGTTTGTGCTGTGTCACATTCTTTATTTGAATTGTTACATTCACCGTCGCGTTTCCGATTCTTTATTTGTCGAGTTCACTGTCACGGATGTAAATAGATTTCGTTGGTATTTTGGGATTATTCGTTATTTATATTATTTCGCTTGTGAAGCGAGTAGGTTGGGGATCGCCTTTTTCGTCTTGATTAACTTTTCTCCTGGTTTTGTTCTTTACAGATTGTGTTGTGTGACTGGGGATTTGATTATTCAGCCACAATAGTATTAGTGAGATAAGTTGAGAGAGAAGGTCTGGGCTGAAGTCTATCAATTCATTTAAAAGGTGTTCAGCAGTGTTGAGTCTGTTGGCCCTGTGTTAAAAACTATACTTGTTTAACACAACCAGAAAACACTGCTGGAACAGTTTTTGAGTCTCTTAGTATTGATGACAGAATATAATATAATGTATTACTATAACATACAAAGACTAAACAGCAGTGTGCTTTTAGCTTTGTGACAACCCTCTATGGAAGAAACACATATTTCTTTGCCAAAGAAATTTCTTTTTTTTTAGCATTGTGTGTCACCTTGCTGGTATTTTGAAGGTTGTCTTGTGTCTTGCTGATAGGAAGTGATGATTTGGTGCCTCGCTCTCTTTGCCTCTGCCTACACTCCAGACAGTTCCTCACAGCAACACAGCACACTGGGGAAGACAGAGAGGAGACAGGTATGAACAGACAATTAGACAGTTTAATATGAGCAATAAGGTTAAAGTTATTGTTTTTCTTTTTAGTCAAAGTGCAGGATAAAGAACAATCCACAGCAGCTCCGCATTAGTGTTTGAAATGAAATGGGTGCTAGTAGAGTATGTTCATAACACACTTTTTTTATCTCATTAAATCACTACATCTTTCTTAAATCAAGCCTTTCTCAGCGGCCTTTATTGTGACCTCATACAGACCAAAACCATTCCCACAAACTGTTGATTGACACTTCTGTTTTCGCACAGATCTTCTCAGAGTGATATCTCAACTGTCTACTATTGTTTCAAATGCTTGAGCAGAATATAATCCTCAAAAATCACCTAAATGAGTTTATATGAATCATACATCACTGTTTCATAAACAAGGGTCAGTATTGCTAAAAGGTTACTCCTTAAAAGAAACTGATTAAGACAAGCTTAAATTATATATGAAAATATCTGTAAATTGTATATTTACATACACTTTCATATATATATATATATATATATACGGTGTATCGTTTTAACACATTAAGCAGAGGTAGTGCGCATCCCAGACGAAACATCTATTGAGATCTTGGACTGAACCAGGACTGATTCCACTACTGAACCAGTTGGAGTGAACCAGGACTATACCAGGACTAATCTTGGAGATTTTTGAGCACTTTTACTTAATCGATTTGAGGTCAGTAAGCACAACCAGAATTAATATATAAGGCGAATATTTTTTAATACATTGTAAAACGCCTAGAGAAATCGTACAATAGACCCACCTAAACGCAGGCACTGTCGCATCAGGCCTCCAGAGGACATGTTTTTCTCAGCTTCAATTTCACTAAAGTTGAGGGAGCTGGCAAATACCAGCACATCCACCATGGCCATCAACCTGCTAAGGAACGTTACCGCTGTCTCAGACGACATGCCCTGAGAAGCCTCCACGTTCTCCAGCTCTGTCTGTCTCGCACACAAACATATACACATGAATAAACTGGTAACAGACATACATTCGTGGAGGCACACGCACAATACAAAACACAGGCAATATACATACACACACATTTAAATATCAAAATCTAGGTGTCATTCATAAAAACAGATGTGTATGATTTAAATGCAACTCCGCTACACACGTGTGACACACAGCAGCCAATCTATGTTTAGTAGCACACTCCGTTGGAGTGAGATGTGGGTATGTGATAAACATGTAGGTTGTTTAGCGGTTTTCTAAAATGTACAGTTTAATGGTTAGGAATCTGCTTTTGTTTTTAAACCAATCATTAAAGTTTACCATTTATTCCTAAAACACTAATATTTACCATTTTCAAAAAAAAAAAAAAAAGTGTTAGCATGTTAGGAATTTGGTCTCATTAGCTAAGCTACCAAACTGGAACAATTAACACACAAGGTGAAGTGCTTACCTTCTGATAAGAGAAAACATTGAGCAAGTAATAACAATTTATTTAATCTCTCTTTATTTATTGTTTAAAATTGCTTCACACCATGTCATTGTTCCAGTTATCTTCCCTAAACCGAGTACATTCTGATACTACCATATTTTTTTGCCTTCAAACGAAGTTTGTGGTTTTTTTTCATGTGCGCATTTGTTTCACTTGATTTCAATACGGTATTTTGAAAATATTTCAAAATAGATCATTTAAGGAAACCATTCGTGTCAATTTAACTCTGGCGTGGAATCAGACGTCCAACGGTCCCGCCACACTATTGAACACAGAATATCGAACATTTACACGGATAGTATTCCGTGTTAGTTGCACTCTGATCTTCAAGCATGCGAGTATTTTAGTGTTGCGTTGGTGGAGAGTTGTGACCTACAGGATAAGCCTCAGTTAGTAATATTTACATGGTCTGTGTCTACCGATTGTGTGATATTGTGCCATTAAAGACAGAACCAGTGGCAGACATGTGAAATAAACGTTGATGGCTGCATTTTTTTACTATTAGAAATGATTTTGTTTGTGGACTTGGTTGAACTGGGTGTGTGTGGGTTTGTGTGTGTGGAAGAGTCGGTGATGTTCATGTGTGCCCATGTGTATGATGTGTCTCTTTGAGGTAACACAGTAAAAAATTTGGCTCTTGGTCTCTGATTGGTTGGCCACCCAGGTGCTAGATCAATGAACGGGTATATATTCATATATTTTATTACATTTTTTATCCCTCCTGTATTCTCTAGACAGATTCCTAGTACTTGCAAACATGCCTGGCAATAAATTTGATCTTATCTGACACATTGTAATATTAATTGTCTTAGATTATTTGTAAAATTGTCAATAACCAAAAACAATCACAAATGATTTTATATTACATCAAGTCGTACAGAAAATTATGTTTGTTCCCTCCATTTCCGTGTATTTTACAGGATTTTCAGGACACATGGGAACCATTAGCCATATTTTTGTATTTAAATGTATGTCCATAAGTTTCAAACATTGTATTTCTGTATATGAGTCTAGCAATGTTTATTTCATTTACATACACTCCCAGGCCACTTTATTTGGTATACATGTCCAACTGCTGGTTAACACAAATTTCTAATCAGCCAATCACATAGCAGCAACTCAATGCATTTAGGCATGTAGACATGGTCAAGAAGATCTGCTGCAGTTCAAGCCAAACATCAGAATGGGGAAGAAAGGTGATTTAAGTGACTTTGAATGTAGCATGACTGTTGATGCCAGAGGGGCTGGTCTGAGTATTTCAGAAACTGATGATCTACTGGGATTTTTACCCGCAACCATCTCTAGAAATGGTCAGAAATATAGAAAATATCCATTGAGCGGCAGTTCTGTGGACACAAATGCTTTGTTTATGCCAAAGGTCAGAGGTGAATGGGCCGACTGGTTCACACTGATAGAAAGGCATCATTATCTACACCATTTCCCAGTAATTTTATCCCAGCCCTCCACCTTGCTCTGTTTATTGCCGTACTTCTAAGAAACTTCAGCTCTTTCATATCTTTCTCCATCTTGACCTTTGTCTCCCCCGTCGTCTTCTCCCCTGTACTGGTAATTTATAGGGCAATTTCACCCCTTCATGATCTTCTTTCCTGAGAACATGTCCTAGCCATCTTAGTCGGGATTCTCTATCTTTGGATGTTATACATGCAATTCCTAGGAATTTCCTGATATCTTCATTGCTTCTCATGTCTCTCCATGTAACATGTTTCCAGTACCTTGTTGAATCTATGCCACAAAGGATTAAGGCAATTCTGAAGGCAAAAGGGAGTCCAACTTGGTAACAAGTAAGGTGTACCTAATAAAATGGTCGGTGAGTGTATTTCTTTGATTCTATTTATCTATGATAATAATCTGTGTATTATATTTACGCAGATGCTCACTTGGAAAGTCCCTTCAATTATTCTAAAATAATAAAAACTCACAATCACAATGGAATTTTTTGCAATTGCATGTAGGCCTACAAACTAGACAAGGTAAGCTAATAGTTGATCAAGTATACAATGTGCATAAACTAAATTAGCTACAGTAGCTGATTAAGACTGTCCAACAAGCTAGCTGTCAAAAGGCTCCTTTTCTTTCTAGGTACTATTAACTAGGTTCCCTAGCATGCTAGCTAACACAAAATTAAAAATATTGTCATTGTCCACAAAAAATTTCCAAAAATCTGTTGCCCCATATATGTCGTATATTCTGACAATAGCAGTTTATGGCACAATTTCGTTTTGATAAGGAACAAAACGCGAAGAGACCTGAGGTAAAGAAGTCAACACATAAAAATACATTTATACATATCCAGTGTGTACACGTAAAATACATGTGTACAGTTCAATGCAGTTGCCATGCAGTTGTGTAGATTGGTGGCTTAGTGGCTAAGGTGTTGGACAGATACCATCAAGTCGCTCTGGATAAGAGTGTCTGCCATATGCTGTAAATGTACATTATTTGCAGTGTGTGTGCATCAAAGGATAGGCTTTATGGGCATCATTCACAAGCCTGATGACCTGTTACGTGCTCTGTCTTTAACCTGAAGTGATTACTTGGTGGCAGGAGTAGAAATGTATAAGTGTGAACTAAGGATGATGGGTGATACCTTTTCGGAAATGCTTTGGGTAGAACCTTATGATTTTGTGCTGGTATGTGCTTAAATCAGCCTGGACGAAAATTTACATGGTAGGAATCCATTTTTTTTAGTGTTATAGCCTGAGCACTGTTTCCGAGTTTGCATGTGGCAGGATATGAATAGCCATGAAAAATACAGAAGAAAACTCATTCAGAAGAAAAAAAAGCCCAAAAGTCACTATTCACATTGTCTTAGAGGCATGTTTCTGTACAAACAAACATGCAACAGTCTCTGATTTTGAGTTTTAAAGTAATCTTGGCTCAGAATTCATTCGGTTTTTGTAGTTTTTTTTTTAGCAATAAACTGGCTTGTTCAAGCTCTGCTCCCTGTGGAGGAGCTTCCTTGAACATTCTCCTCACTGCTATTTGTACATTCACTCTCCCTACATAGGCACACACTGCATAAGCACTCAGTGCATTTCTAAATGTCTGATCCTGTCCATTTCAAATGAGGCGCTGAAAATGATGGCGATGGAAAAAATTAAAAGCACCTGATGGGCTATATGACATATTTGATTCTGTGATGATTCTGTATTTGATTATTTGATGCTCCATATACCATGCCTGTTTGCTGTAATGTGTCCCCCAACTGACTAGTGACATCTTACAGCAACTAGTACAGACAATAAAAAGTAAACTATTAAACTGAAAAAAAGAAATCTAAATTATAAATTAAAAGAAAACATTGGAAATCTAAGAGTAAACAAGTATATCAAAATAGCAACTTACAAACTTTGCACTAACCTTAGAACTCTGCACATGCAGAAGACAAAAAGCGAGAAAAAAGACAAGAGAGAAAACAGATAAGACACAAACATAAAAAAACCCCAAATGTACTGTTAAAAAATAATAAAATCTAATCAATTTAATATAGTATGGATTATATTTATGCTACAGTATATTAAATCTAAGTTTGTAGCCAGATTGCAAACATTTGTATTTATTCCAATGTTGCCACTATTCTAGTAAGATTTTCCAGTCCAATGTTGTGCCAGTATTAGTGATCAGACACCAATGTTAGGTAAGGAGGTCTGAGGTGCAGTCGGTATTTCAGTTTATCCCAAAGGTGTTCAGTTGTGGTAAGATCAGGACTTTGTGCCAAACACTGGTGTTTTTTTTTCACTCCAACAATAACCCAGCATGTGGTAATGGAGCTTAGAGGTTTTGTGCTCAGGGTCATTGTCATGCTGGACCAGTGTTGACGTTCCAGTGATCAAATAATGTAACAATACAACATACAAAAACATTCTAGACACTGTGGGCTTCTATATTTGTAGCAACAGTTTGGAGAGGAACAGCTCTTCACTGTTCTGATTGTTGGCTTATCAAAAATATAGCTCATCTTGCAAAGTGTGAATCACTAAAAATGAAAACTGATATATACTGTGCTTTATTAGACAGACAGAAGTTGACAGATGTCTACAATGCATTTGCATGTTTTACAATCACATTAATGTTTCAATGTTTCAGCAAGACAATTTTCCTGTGTCCAAGCCCCATAAAGACAACATTACCATCCATCCCCAACATCAGTGTCTGATCTCACTAATACTATTGTGATTGAAGGAGTAACTCAACAATCTACTGGAATGTAGATTCCTATAATCAGATTAAATGTAAGATCTAATCTAAAATAGGATATTTAGAAAAAAAAGCCAGGTTTTGTTTTGATGTAATGGTCAAGCGTTCCAAGATGGACCTGTCTGCATAGTAGTGGCCTGTGGTTGACACTGTGGTTACACTTACAGAAGGAGAAGTAGCAGCAGAAAGCAGTGGCAGGATCCCTCCACAGGCGATGATGATGTTATCAACCATCTGAGAAATCAGGTGGATGGTGTTGTGTACAAATATAATGTTCTCATTACTGTTCACAAAGTCCATGACTGATTTAGTCGAATGGCTGTATAAAAAGACAACAGAAAGAACAGAGGTAAAACCATTAAAAGTCATATCTGTGAGAAATGACACTGCCAACATACACTTTCACATTGTCACCTTACAACCCAAAACTTAAACATTTTATTTGCATTTTATGTGAAAGAGCAAAACAATGTAACACACAATTGTGATGATGTCAAGAAAAAATGTCAAAACTCGAAATTTTAAGCAAATAAAAATCATGGTGCGCATTTGTATTCAGCCCCCCTATACTTTGAGCCCCCTAAATAAAATCCAGCACCAACAATTACCTTCAAAGTAACCTATTTAGATAATAGTGTCCATCTGTGTGTAATTTAGCCTCAGTGTGAATCCACCTGTTCTGTGAAGGCCTCAGTGGTTTGTTAGAGAAACATTAGTGAAGAAACATATGCTACAACTGCAAAGCCACCAAGACATGACTGTTCACCTAAATTAACAGACCGAGGTCAGACAAACAGCCAAGAAGTCAATGGTTACTCTGGACTACTCATTGAAATTCAGAAACTCAATTTGAAGAATCTGTCATCGGCACGTCTGGATAACTCATACACCACAACATTAGCCTTTATTTTAAGTGCTAGGCCATTTCAGATGCTTTTGCTCTTATTGAACAACTTTTTTTTGTGGAGTGGTGACTCAAATGGTTAAGGCGCCAAGCGGATTGGGAAACCTGGAAGACCTGGGTTCAAGCCCAACCAGGAAACCAGAAAGACCTTGCAAAGCCCCATTACTGCAGAGTGTGTCACTGCTGGGTCCTTTAGCAAGACCATTACTCTTTTTTTCTCCAGGGGTGCTGAAGCAAAACTGATCCTGCATTCTGATCTTCCAAGATATCCAAAGAAAAACATTTAACTATTTGTTATATGGTGTATAATCTTGTATGTGTATTTATTTATTTTTTTACCTGCCCTGGCTGAAGGAAGGAGGTTATCACTCAAGATTTTACAGTTGCCCCTGTCAATTGTCCCTTTGATGCAGAATGAAAGGTTTTTCTTCTCTCTGTTATTTTCACAAGTCTCTTTAGTACTTAGCACTGTCTGGAGTACTTTGTATTCCTTTCACTATATATATATATATATATACACAGTGGTGTGAAAAAGTGTTGGCCCTCTATAACCTTTTCCAGACATTTAGATTTCAATTACTTTCTTTCTCATTTGTTTCTGAATTTCTTTGAATCTCGGCATGATGTCTCGCTTTTGAGGATCTTTTGGTCTCCTTCACTTTGTCATTTAAAAACTGCTTTGTGTTTACTCATGTTATCTTAGACTAACATTTACATTTGTTTGATGATCTGCAACATTAAAGTGGGACAAACATACAACAAGATTGGAAATCAGAAAGGGGGCCAACACTTTCACACTACTGTATATATGCTATTTTGCCCCTTGTTGATAAAATACAAATGGTTGTGACTGACCAGATTCACAGTACTAGGAATAATGATCACTTGATTCTACAAATGCTCATTATTTGTACAATTTTTTATGTGTTAACCGAATTATGAGTTAGATTAGAAAGAGAGTGATAACTCTCACCTCCTCCACACATGCACGTCTGTCTCCAGGGCAAACAACAAGTCAGTGAGTAAGCGCTGGTGCATGGGGGACCATTTGAACTCTGGGATACGAAACATAGTGGTACGTGGTCCAGGGCTGAACTGCCTTCTCTGCTCCTCGGTCATTGGCATCCCTCTAAAGCCAAGATCCACCCGCAGATCTCGCTCCATCTGACTGGCTGAGCGCCCATGCAGGGCCTGCAGGGAAAATGGCAGATCATTCACTCTGAGCATTTTAAAACATGTTTCAGCTCCATACTAAAAATGCTGCATTAAGCCATATAGAAGCAGCCCCATTGTTAAAGACTAATTAGGCCAAATCATGTAAAAGGCTCAGGAAAACAGAACGATTTACCAGTGTGTTAGCATTGCCACCCAATTCGTTAATCAACACAGCTTGACACACTCATTAGCACTAGCACTGGTGTACTTGTACCCTGTTACTTATTTCACTCAAAGGAGTTTCAAATTTAAATGTCACTTTTACATTATAAAGTATACATTGATTTCATTGTATA
>JAOTRA010000006.1:5152509-5165926 GCA_026260255.1 Pseudolaguvia tuberculata | reverse complement strand
CACACACACACACACACACACACACACACACACACACACACACACACACACACACACACACACACACACACTAAACTTTCTGGTGTCTTGCAAAAATTCTCAAGTACATATTTTCAGAACGATTGTCTCGTGTTACTAAATGACTAAATGTTGAGCTTAATGTGTTCCTAGAAACATAGAAACTGCTGTAATTTTTGCAAAAGGTTTGTAGACACATCCCTTACAGATCCATTTCTCTGTTTTAAGAAGCGTTGTATACAGTAAAAATGTCTATGGATCTAAGATGTCCACAGAACTCTTCTGAGGCAAATCGAGGATACTAGGGAAGTGGTACTTTAGTGGGCAAGGCTTTGGACTGATATCAGAAAGAACAGAGTTTGCTTTGCCAATTAACCACTGTAGGCCCATGAGCAAGACCCTTAGCCACCAATTGCTCAGCTATACAAAAAAAGTGATGAAATGCAAGTTCGCTCTGGTTCTCCTTTCATTTATGCCGGCGTCCATGCTTGCACTATTCACTTAAGTACATTCACTCTCTCTGAAGTAGAAAAGAAATAAAAAAATGTGGCATTTGATTGGAAATTGCATTGTCATACATTAAGAAAAATCTATTTGCGCTGTATACACAAATCTTCAGACTTATTTTTGGCTTGGTAAGACATTAAGCTGTAATTCTATTATGTTTTATAGCCAATAGCTTCCAACTACTCTATACCAGTAAGACTTGCAGAGATTTCAACTCTGTAGAAACAAACCTCAGAGTGTCCCTTTGCATACCTACAGATAACTCCAGAGATACTGTTCAAGAACATACTGTTTATACCAGACATGTTAAAGGGTTGGCTAGCTGTGAGGAAGAGAAGGAGAAAGAAAAGTGTCGCACCGCTGCACTGCGTCCTGGAAAGTTGAAGAAGGTATCTGGGCCATGTCTCTGGGGCATCTGGTTCAGGACAGACAGCAGCTTGATTGCATGCCTCGGCTGCAGAAGGAAGAGAGAGAAGACGATGACAATGGAGGGAAAAAAAGCTAGAAGTGATTTCACAAGTATTCTACTAATTATTGAATGTATATTTTCTCCTAACCTCTGGTCAGTTTCTTATTCTTCTGTGTCACAGTGTTAATCAGAGGATGAAGACTAATCTATGTTTCCTCAAAGGCATGAAACGCAAATGTGTGAAAGGTTTTTCTCCCCATTTGGAATCCTTAGTGAAACTTGTAATCTTTCAATAATGTAGATATTTTGTTAAATGTAAGGTGATAAAAACAGAAAGAAAAGAAAACAGAAAGGGAATGTGTAGCATTAAAAAACTACTTTTAATCATTAAGGTCCGTAAACATACACACAGTGCAGTGAATTTCATTTCTTTTTCATTCTCCAGTGTTTTAACACATTGGGATTATCTCATGCATCCACTATGATCCACAGCGCCCGGAGCAAAGAGGATGAGAGACATGAGTTCTGTAGGAGCAGCTTAGTTGTGCTGGGGCTTGAACCTACAACTGTTTGATCAGTAGCATTTGGCCATCACTGCCCTATTCAGTAAGCAGGAGAGAATATGAGGAAAAACATTGACCCAAGTATAAATCCAATGGTAACTAATCATAAGTATGTCAAGCAAGTTCTCCCCACAGACTCAAGCTCTCGAACGTCAGACCTCAGCCAAACCTATTCAATCACTCATAGAACTATCTAAATGCAAGATGCATTTTTTAATCCAAATAACTATAAGTAATTTACTAAGTGACTTACAGTGAGTAACTGAGTGGTTGAGCCGATGGAATACTTACCCAGATGCCATTATCTCCTCTCAGCATGCTAAACAGCAACTTCAGCTCTTTCACTGTAATACTGTAGCTGGCCAATACCCCCAGCATGTCCACCAAGAGGTCTAAAGCAGAGTGAGAGAAAGAGTGAAAGAGTTTATTATTATATTTATTCAACATTTTCAGACTTCCAGTTTTGCCAGTGTAAGAGATACATTGGTAAATGATCCAATCATTTTGCAGTTATAAAAGAGTGTAAATATGACTAAACAACGAGATAAGGGATATATAAGAAATGAGAAACGCTAAGCGGTAAAATAATGCACTGCAAAGAGCAAAGATAGTAAACTAGCAAGAATGGTAGCAACGTTGTCTTAAGAGGGAAACGGGAATAGCCGATGGCTCCTTATATATGACAAGTATATGTGACTAGTTTTTAAACTAGCCAAACATTGTCTACCATCAATAGAGTATTTGGAGTGTTTATTTTCATCGCTTTCATGACTGAGCGTTTACCCTGCAATAGGCCAGACATCGTGAAATTAATGTCATGCAGCGCACACACATTTGTTGTCACCCCTCAGCGACACAGAATTGGCCAACTATAAAGCAGGGGCTGATCTTCCAGCTACCTAATCTACCCTCCTAGATCAGATGGACACACTTCTCATTGTGCTCCTTAATGATGGTACCCTCTCAATGGTCCTCCCCACCTTCCATCACATAAGTTCAATTCATTCTGCATCCATCCTCCAATTGACTCGTCCTTCTTGACACAAGCTCTCCTTCTACACATTTTCCTCAAAACACCCTTCCTTCAAGACCCTTGCAAGGTTGAAAAAATTAAACAAATCTGCAAGACCTTTCCCACCTCTCAGGTAATGTTTTATTCCTCACTCATGACCTTGCTTCTTAATCAACCTTAGGTGACAGAATTGTGGCAAGGCAATTTCTGCTGCACTTAAGGTTCCTAAGAGCACAGTAGCCTCCCTTTTCTAGAGCTGGCCGAAATAAGATTATCTGGTCTGATGAGACCAAGATAGAACTTTTTGGCCTTAATTCTAAGCGGTTAGTGTGAGAAAACCGGGCACTTCTCATGGGGTGCAGTTCAGCTGCAGGGACAGGACGAGTGGTTACAATCGAGGGAAAGATGAATTCGGTGTAAGGAAATTCTGGACAAAAACTTCTTTCTCCAGAGCGCTCAGGACCTCAGACTGGGCCAAAGGTTTATGTTCAAACAAGACAATGATCTTAATCACACAACTAAAATAATGAAGGAGTGGCTTCACAACAATTGTGTGACTGTTCTTGAATGGCCCTGCCAGAACCCTGACCTAAACCCAATTGAGCATCTCTGGAGAGACATAAAATGGCTGTCCACCAAAGTCTATCATCCAACTTGACAGAAATGGAGAGAATCTGCAAGGCGGAGTGGCAGAGGATCCCCACATCTAGGTGTGAAAATTAAAAAGACTCCTGGCTGCATTAGGTGCTTCTACTAAATACTGAGCAAAAGGTCTAAATACTTAGGACCATGTGATATTTCAGTTGATCTTTTTTTAATAAATATCAGTTCTGTGTTTTTCTGTCAATATGGGGTCCTGTGTGTACATTAATGAGGAAAAAATAAACTTTTTATTTCATTTTAGCAAATTTAAGGGGGTCTGAATACTTTCCGTACCACTGTATCTCTTTTCTTTCTAAATTAAGAGATGCACTTTCTATAACCACCAAGACCCCAACCAGTCTGCAAAAGCTGCTCACTCTACAGAGACTGTCATCTTGACAGTTATTGAAATGCTGCATGCTGCCAGATCATCCTTCTAGGCCTTGCAAGATCTTTCTGTCCACTCTCAAGAGTCTTTGTATTTGTGCAACACCATGGCAGTGTGGTTTGCTTCCTATTTGGAAGGCAATTGTGTATCAGAAAATATGGATAGGAAGAACATTTGTTCTGCATAGACTCTCTACTAAATATATAGAACTCAACATATACAAAGTACTTATGTTACTCTTTTGACAGTTTTCTGTGGTTGTTACACTTTGTTTTATGATCTACTGGACCATTTTTGTGCTGTTCTATGTCGTGAAACACTTGTATATCACTCTGGAACGAGTAACCAGATAAATTCTGTAAATATGTGTTATACATATACAAATGGATCTTGATCAATCAGAGAAAGGTTTTACATTCTTCTCAGTCATATTCAAGGACTGACTATATTTAAAACTCCAATCCCATTGTGAGTCGGGTTCAGTTTGCTTCAATCAGGAATATTGCTCTCTCCGATCACACTCCAGTGGATGTAGTCATAGGAAAATGACAGTAGGAAAAACACAAGGCTTTTAAGGCTTGCTTGAGGGGTACGCTTATTTAACACTGTTCGGCTATGAAAATGTATGGAGCGTGACAAAGTAACTAAATTAGAAAGAAACAATTGTATCTTTAAAAAATTAACATTATAGCCACCATCCAGATCAGGTAAGTTTTATCAAATTGAATAATCTAGAATTGGAGCTAAATTATATAATGCAGTAAAAAAAAAGCTGAATTTGTCCCATTTAGCACAAAACAAAACTATGTAAAAGGTGAGAGAGCAGACGAATACAGAGTCAAACAGCTTCTCTATCTTTGAAGATAAATAAAAATAAAATAAATACAGATGGGAAAGACATTAATAAGGATTTTACTCATTTTAAAAACAGAGAGACCAGTGAATGTATGCGATTCTTTGCTAGAGAAAATGATATAATAAATATGTATAATGGCAAGTACGGTAAGTCTCCTTAAATAAGTCTAAACTACAATGGTTTAGCTAAACCCTGAACATTATTATGTGTGTAATTTTGAAATAAATAATTTCTTAACTTTTTTTAAGAAATTATTTATTTATTAATAATTTCTTAACTTTTTTTTTTTCTTAACTAAATTAACTTTTTTTATTTGATTTAATATTAGTTTTTGTTTGGGAGGGTGGCTCTAGTGTAATGTCTTTTACAGATGTAATAATGTTGCATCTCTGACTGGAATTAAGTGTTCTAATTCACTAGCTTTTCTCCTGTCAAAGTATCTTTCTTTTATTTTGTGCAAAAAAGGAAAAAATAATTAATGTTTGTAAAACTGATGAAAAATGTTAAATTAACCCAGTGTGTCTAGCATACACAGCTTCATTTGTTGATGGACATTAAAATTCTTCTTCTGGCTGCTCCCATTAGGGGATTACTCTTCTCCACACTACTCTGTCCTCTATCTGCCTCTTTCATTCCAACTACCTCTACGTCTTTCCCCACCACATCTCTAAACCTCCTCCTTGGACTTCCTCTTTTCCTCCTGCTTGGCACCTCCATCATCAGCATTCTTCTACCAATATACTGCATGTCCCTCCTCTGCACATGTCCAAACCATCTCAACCTAGCCTTCCTCACCTTGTCTCCAAAACATCCTACATGCAGCATCCTTCTAATAAACTCATTTCTAATCCTGTCCATCCTCTGCACTCCCAATGAAAATGTCAACATCTTCAGCCATCACCATGCCACTGTCTCTAAACCGTACAACATTGCAAGTCTCAATACAGACCTATAAACTTTCCCTTTCACTCTTGCAGAGACTTGCCGATCACAAATCCTCTCCTGCCACTCTTCTCCACCCACTCCACCCTGCCTGCACTCTCTCTCTTTTCTTAACTTCTCTAATAACACTCTTAGTTTTCACCAGATGACCACAAGTACATAAAACTCCTCCACCTTCACTACCTCTTATGCCTGCAACCTCACCACTCAACTGCCTTCCCTCTCATTCAGACACATGTACTCGGTCTTACTCATACTGACTTTCATTCCCCTTCTCTCCAACGTGTACCTCTACCTCTCCATATTCTTCTCAACCTGCTTTATACTCGCACCACAAATCGCAATATCATCTGCGCACATCATCATCCATTCTTCCACTCTAATACGTCACCCTATACTGTTCTTTCTTCTTAAAATATGTGTTCACCACTGCCATCTCCAGCCTTTTAGCAAAGTCTACCACCATCTGCCCTTCCAGATTCCTCTCCTTAAGGCCATACCTACCCATCACCTCCTCATCACCTCTGTTCCCATCCCCTCTGTTCCCTTCATCAACATGACCATTGAAGTCTGCACCAATCACCAATCTTTCATTCCTAGCTACATTCTTCATCACTCCAGCCAACTCACTCCAGAATCTTTCCTTTTCCTCTATTTCACAACCCACTTGTGGCGCATAAGCACTGATGCTATTTATCATCATGCCTCAACTTCCAGAAACTATCTTCACCTCCACCACACTCTCAATGTACTCTTCCTGCAAATGGTGTACACCCACACCATTTCTCTTTCCATTTACACCATGATAAAACAGTTCCAATACCAATGTTCCTGGCCTTACTGTCTTCCCACCTGGGCTCCTGAACACACAACACATCCACCTTTCTATGCTCCATCATGTCAGCTAACTCTCTCCCTTTACCAGTCATAGTACCAATATTTAAAGTACCCACCCGAACCTCCACTCTTTTCCCCTTGCCATCTCTGTAGACGTCTTCTCCCTCTCCTTCTCCTCCGTTGGCTAACAGCAGGCCAATTTCCACCGGTACCCTGTTGGCTAACTGTACCGTTTTTAACTCGGGCCTCAATCGATCTGGTTTGAAATTCTTATTTCCCAGCAACCCTAATGGTTGGGTTCCTTGATGGATATTAAAATTATTATATGAAAAGTTGGATTTAAATATAATTTTAGAACATAATACTATTTCAACCCAACAAAGTACGTAATTACTGATTGTAACCAGTGTCGTTCCAAACTATTTAGACTTAAACCATGAAGACCGATGAGAGCCCTGTGCATACTTTTACCATCACGAACAGTCAGCTGTATAGGATTATTTTAAACTGTGAAATGACACCTTAAAAAGCTACTGCTGCTTTCATGAAAGTGGCCGAGCTGGACTCTTCATCATAATGCTCTTACATTAAACACCCGTTACACAGAGATCCTTTGGTTTGACTTGCATCTGAATACTGGCTATGGATGTGAAATTCACCTCTAGCACCAAGGGTCACTAGACTTGATCCTGGAGAATTTAGCTCCAACCTGCCTCAACACTCCTACCTGTAAGTTTCAAGCACACCTATCAACACCGTGCTTCATTATTTCATAAATAAACTTTGCTGGATAGCAGTTCTCATTGGAATGAATTCTATTGCCTTTTAGTTCAGCTACTTAAGAACAATGTCAGCAGTAAGTCTATATTTAAATTAAATGTAAGGAACTAAACTATTATTGTAAACTGTTTGATGAGAATGTCTTTTTATTAAATATACCTGAACTGAAAAGTGAATTAAACTAAAAAGAAACATTTTTCTCAAATGATTTTATTTTTGATGATTTAAAAATGATTATATTCTATTTCTACCTTGTAGGAATTAAAACCTGTGCATGCTGAGCACTAGTACCTGCGATCATGTCATCAACGCCGCTCATCTTCTGCAGCACCTGCTGTATAAGGCCCACCTCGGTGCAGGTCTGCAGGTTACGCACACTCTTGCGAAGGATGGCTGTAAACATGCTCCAAATCTCAGCCTGGCATGTCACTTCGCAGTGTTCCAGCAGCTCCACCATGCAGGTGATGCTCTCCGCATCCTGGATGATGAAGTTCATCTCCAAATCAAATTCGCCACCCACCAGCTAAAAGATAAAAATAAAACCCTCAAGAGAAAAGAACTACAGATGTGTGAGAATGAAACAGATTTAAAAACAGATCAATAGATTGCCAGACACAATAAATATTGAAATGTTTACAGACAAATCAGAAGCTCTGAAGCAAACAGTAATCAATCCATCACTCTATTGTAGCTCAACAGCCATGAAATTGCCTGTTAGAAATGCAAAATCTCTGTAAACAAGGTAGATGCTTTACTAAAGCGGGGAGACAAATCTGTACAAAGCCAAGCAAAATTTGACCACCTTAATTTTTGTTGCTTTTCCAACAAAAGTTTCCAGCAACTTATTAAAGAATACTGAAATGTTTTGCATTTTAAAACGGTGTGTATGTACTGGCACATGCTCAGGATGCTCACTAAAGTGGAGAAATAGTCATGAGACCCCTCTGAATTACACAAAACCTAAAACAACCTTGCCTAAAGGTCATTTCTCATTTTCTAATGTTAATTAATATGATCTCACATTCCAATATTGGTAGAAGAATGCTGAGGATGGAGGTGCCGTGCAGGAGGAAAAAAAGGAAGATCAAGGATTGGTGAGGAAAGACATTCAGGTAGCTGGGGTGAAAGAGGCAGGTGTAAAGGACAGGGTAGTGTGGAGAAGACTGATCCGCTGTGACGACCCTTAACAAGAGCAGCCGAATGGAGAAGAAGAAGAAGACGACTTTAAGAAGTGCTTCGACAGTCTCGAGCTACGGTCCAAGTGAAAAGATTTTCATTGACACACCATTTGTCTGTGTTCATATCCTAATCCTATTTGCCAGGCCTTTGCTTCCAACAACTTACAGAACGGACTTGTGGTCTACGATATCTCTCCCCTTGGCAGGTGCTGTGCTAATCCTGTTATAGAATAAGAGTCTGTGAGTCATGTAATGTGTGAAGTGTAGTGGAATTATGTTTGTTTTAGAAGTTGGTGTATAGTTGGTGTTGTGTGATACAGTATATGTGCTAAGCATAGAACTTTGTGTAGTAACACTCCAACTGCAAAGATAGAGTGAAGAGCAGGTTGAGGAGTATCCCTTCCTCTCTTTGGTTGGTAAGTGAGTTCATGTGTAATAGGTAGATGTGTAGCAGTGGATAGCAGCAGCACCACTCTATAAGAGAACATGAAGGTTAACATGACTTTCTTGAAACGCTGCAGATGTTAATAAACGCAGCATTGTTTAAGATCATGAAGATTTAAGAGACAATAATCAAGTTCTTAAACAGTGCACAAATCCATCCATCCATCCGTGATGTGAAGAAGGGTGTATATAAATAAGCCATGTCTTTACTTGTCAGTAATCAGTAATACAACAAATTAAATGTTACTAATTTAATATTTTATTATTTATTTGAGCTCACTGCAGCAGTTTCCATCTGAGTAGGTTCTCTCTCAGGCATCAGCCCTGCAAAGTTGTTTTTTTTTCCCAGTGTGGGTGGGATGGGACACATAACTGATGATGATTGATATAAAAACAGCCACCACTAATAATTAGTCATATTTAACAAAGACTAGTTCATGTTTTTTTCCCCCCAAGAAATTAGACACTCTTTAAATGAGCCAATAACCAGAAGGCAAGGAACAAAAAGAGAAGAAGTTTTGTTTGCTTTGGCAGCAAACCTAGAAAAGACCAAGGTAGATCCAAGAGCAGTATCACTTAAGCTAAAATAAATATAGTAAAACTCTTAAATGCTTAAATGATCATTTCTATTGTTGTGTTGCTTTAAATGGCTGTGACTGCTGAGATCTTTAAACACCAGACATGGATTTTAAACAGTGGCTCATCATTGTCTCCAAGCAGAAGAGAGTGGTCAACACCAATCTGCATGTGTGACAGAGCCTGGACACTTAAGGCTTACTAGGGCATGTTTCAAGATGACTATAATCCTAGTGGTCATCATGATGTTTCACATGGGTCTGCTGCCCCCAACAGGTCAGTTGAGAGACGAACAAATAACAGTCAGTCAGGTAGGCAGCCAATCAGAGCAATTCCTATCTTTCAGTTAGAAGAGAAGAATTGAATGAGTCAGACAGTTATGAGTCTGTCGGCCTGTTTTGAACATCCTGACCTTGTCAGTCGTGCCAGCTGGGAGTTGGAAGCCGCCATAATAGGAACTGCCATCGATTCTTCAGCCTCGTATAAACCAAGAGAGCAACAGATTCTGTATTGCTTTCCACCTCTCCTTCACACCCTGAACTAAATATCCAACCCCTGATCCACATCAAGACTCAACTCAGTGTTCTGCCTTCACCGCCTGATTTGAGTATTATAGAAAAGACATCTGTTCTTAAAGATGTGGAATCAATTAGCTGAAATTAGAATATGTGCTTTAGGCACACTAAAGGAATTCAGTTCTCCCTTTATGAGTTTTGACATACAGAATGTCTCCTTCAGAGCCGTGCTAATATTTAATCTTTTTTTTAGTACATGTATGTAAAAGAACTCTATTTCAAAGCTTGTTGTCATTTCCTCTGACACCTCAAAAAGGATAGTCCGGCGTTTGCTTTCCTCTGGCAACACAACTTCTATTGTATATGTTCATGTTGGGATAAAACTACACAAACACCCGTAAGATGTTAGTAAGGCTGTCAGCATTTTAAATTGCATACAGCTCCCAATAGAAATAAACCTAGTGACAACGCTGACTGGAACAGATCCATTGTAGGACTGGGGACAGCTTGTCACAGGGACACAATAAGGCTCTGTGAAACACTGTATCTGTGTGAAAACAGGCATGAAGGAAAATGGGGAAATCTGGGAAAGTAGCTAAGGGAGGGAGAAAGAAAAAAGTGAGCAGAATTCTGAACAGAATCTAGACACAAAAAAAAACCTTGTCTTGTTTTCAAGTTTCCCGAAGTTCTTGTAGGAAGTGTGTATACAATCTACTTTCTCTAACTGCCAATATTTTATTCCCTTCTATTAATCACGTCATCAGTTTAGAGGCTCTAATCGTGCATTTGACCCCAGTATGGTATAATTAACCCATCTAATTATACCACATCTGGGGTAGAATCATAGTCTACCTAGTCTCTCACCATAGGCAATTACAAAGCTTAAGTTTGTGCTCTCCACATTTATTTGCATTTAGGGTTAAGATATGTTAAATACCGTAAAATAAATGACATTATTGCAGAAGCAATCTCAATCTAAAATATTAGAAAATGTAACTTTTAACTAACGTGAATTGAAAAACTCATAACTAACATCAATAAGTGTTTTATTAAAAACTTTTCCGCAATTCTTGGCATCCCGAACAATTACTACAAAATAAAATGTAATTAAAGAATTTCGATAATATTTACTGTAGTTTGATCAGTGTATCTACAAATTTTTAATGAGTAATTTCTGACTTCCTGTTTCTCTGTGGTATAAATATGATGTGACGCAGAGGCCCATTTTATTTATACTCTAACACGGGAAAGACAAGAGAACTTTAAGTAAGTTGCAAATGTGTGTTAACCTTTATTTTAGTCAATAGCTAGAAGATTGCTCACCTAAACTCATCTACAGTAAGAGGACTTGTATATTATAAGCGGAAACTTAAGAGAATAGTACGATCTCGATCGCAATGAAACCATCTTTCTAGATATAGGAACCTGTTTTTGTGACGAACATTTACTGAATATTTCCTGAAATATTAGCTAAAGTTATTAGAACAGGGAGTTCAATAAGAAATAAAGGCTTATAAAAGAGAAAAGAATCTCTATAATCAGCTCAACAAGTTAATAATGAACCAACAGTTAGTTAGTTGTAATATTTTACAAAATGTCAAACATTAATAGAATGAAAAATGTAAAAATAAATTGATTGTTTAAACCCACAATCATCGCTTAACTAGTCCATCATCCCTTAAGATACAGTAAAAGGTAAGTCTGCCATGAAGACTCTTCTCTATTCTGGTACTTCCCATCAATCAGAGCAATCCAGCATCCCTGACCGCCTTTAATAGTATGTATGTAAATAGTGGAATGTAAAAATGAATAAATAAATTAAAATTTATTCTAAAGCTTTTGTACATTTACAAAAAAATGTAAATGAAACAGTTGCTGTTCGTTCACAATATTTGCCAGTGAACGTAATAACACACTTCTGTGCTTTGTAGAATTGTTTGATTTGGGAAATGTGCAGCACAGGAAAATGGATTGAGTGAAACTGTTGGCAACATCAGTAAAGCATGAAACCTGAGCAATAACTGACATCTGAATAAATGCAGTATTCTGTACCAATGATTCAGTCAGGACAAGGAACTTCAGTGAGAATGATAGTGACCTCACTATACTGTAACACATTTTTCAATTCCACTACACCCCAAGTAACCCCCTTCACCTATCTTCAGCCCTAACATCGATCCCTAAGCACAATCCCTTATCCTTAACCTGAAAGAAACTCATCATGTTTGAATTATAAGCTTTTGAACCCATAATCTTATAATTATGGGTTAAAATTGGCGGCGCGGTGGCGTAGTGGATAGCACAGTCGCCTCACAACAAGAAGGTCCTGGGTTCGGATCTTTCTATGCGGAGTTTGCATGTTCTCCCAGCGCTTGCGTGGGTTTCCTCTGGGTACTCCGGTTTCCTCCCACAGTCCAAAAACATGCAGATTAGGTGGATTGGCGATTGTAAATTGTCCATAGGAGTGAATGTGTGTGTGAATGGTTGTTTGTCTATGTGTTGCCCTGAGATGGACTGGCGACCCCCACCTCTTGCCCAAAGTGTGCTGGGATAGGCGCAGCAGACCCCCGTGACCCCGAATACGGGAGTAAGATGATGAATGAATGAACCCATACGGACCTCAGTTTTGGTCCCCACGTGTCTGTGTGTATTCAGGTTTCAGTTCCCACCAGGCTGGATAAACCTGTACACACACGCACACACCCCGTTTCTCTCCTATGGTCTTCTGTCTGTCGCTCAATCAGTATCTCACCCTCTCTTTCCTTTCTCATTCATGGTCCATACTTTTTTTTAACACTAATATATCAATCTCTCCATCAATCTCTCAATCATCCATCCATCCATCTCTCTTTTTGCTTTTCATTTTCTCTCACTCACTCACTCACTCACTCACTTGCTCCCTCCCTCTATTATCTCCTCTCTCTTTCTGTCTCTGCCTTTTGCGTTGAAGGTCAAGGACTGCAGAGGTTCATCCATCTGGTTCCCTGCTTTTCCCTATATTGGTAAGCACAGTCAATTCACAACAAGTCCGGGGTTCAATTCCCATCCAAGAGGTTTTTCTGTGCAGAGTTTACATGTTCTCTCTGCATTTGCGTGGAACGCCAGAACCACCAGGTTCAGTTTCATCGCTCAGGCAGTCAAAGTCAATAAAATAATAACAATAATATAACACTACTTTAATCTCACTGTCTGTATTGATCATTTAATTTATGTTTTACAGTCTTGCACATTGCACTTGTCTTTATTTTTCTTTTTTATCTCCCGTATTCTCTGGAGAGCCTCAAGAAGGCCAGAAGGAGTTGCATTGTGGATCTGAGCGTACGACAAGGTTCCAGGAAACGAGGTGTGGTATTGTATGAGGAAGTCAGCTATAGTAGAGAAGTATGTGATGGTGATGCAGGACATGTATGAGAACAGTGTGAAAGCAGTAAGGTTTGCGGTATGAATGTCAGACTGGAGAAGAGTGGCAGGACTCATTTGTGATAGACGAGTTTCAGCAAGAGTGTAAGGGAAAGTTTATAGGACTGTAGTGAGACCTGCAATGTTGTACGGTTTATAGACAGTGGCGTTGTCAAAAAGACAGGAGGCGAAACTGGAGGTGGCAGAGTTGAAGATGCTGAGATTTTCATTGAGATGGACAGGATTAAAAATGAAGGACAGCGCATGTAGGATTTTTTGGAGACAAGGTGAGGGAGACTATAGGTTGAGATGGTTTGGACATGTGCAGAGGAGGGACATGCAGTATATTGG
>JAOTRA010000006.1:5120843-5152409 GCA_026260255.1 Pseudolaguvia tuberculata | reverse complement strand
ACACACACACACACACACACACACACACACACACACACACACACACACACACACACACACACACACACATATATCACTGAAGATGAGGAACGTGCCATCCCATCACGAATTTTCCAATTTTCTTTACTTAATGCTGAAAAAGTGAATGGCTCCATCTGCGATCGCGCTTGTCAACAAAAGCCAGCGAGGCCTCCAATGTTCCTATCGGGATGCGTTCTGACAATTCTCACATTTTTGTTTTAGGTTTTAACCATTTTTTTGCACCTGATTTACCTCTAAATGACATCATCGCCCAGCAGCAGCAGCAGCAGCAGCAGATGCCGTGAGGGAGGCCGGAGCACCCCCCGAACAACACACAGATGGGGATGGGGGGTTATAGGACCATTATGGACAATGTGATCAAGCTTTTTATTTCACTTACCAGATTCAGCACGGTCTCGACGATGTCCCGGTTGCTGACCTCTCCAACCTGGATGAGCCCTATCAGCACGGCGAACTTCATGCGGATGTTGCGGATCGGAACCGCGGGATTGATGACGCCAGCCGGCAGAACCATCGCGTCTCCTCCGCCCGTACCTTCTCGCTCCGCCAGCGGACCCGTAAGCGGCTTGTCGCTCGCCATTTCCAGCCCAAATCCCGAAAATAAGGAGCGGCCGCCTCGGCTCTCACCTGTTTCGCGTCACCGACTGGCTTTGCAACCGCATGAAAATTGAATTAGTCAAATAAAACAGCAGATACCAACAAGCAAATTCTACCAAGGTGTACCGTTGTTATTTAATTCCGTCTATCCTTCTTTTTGGGAAGCATGCGACCACCAAAAGCGCCTGCTTTAATTTGCGTTCGCTGGACAGGTCCTGTCACGCTGCTTTTCCCTGCACTCTTCTGGCTCTATAAAGCCCAGTGAAACGATGCGGTCTCCGGCTGTGTGGTGCTGGTCAAGTCGCCATATTCACGCCCCCTGCCTGCGGTAGCAAGCAGTGCACATGCGCAGTAGCGATCCGCTCCATGGGCCGTAACTCAATCTGAAATACGTCACTCCCTTATAAAGCGCGCTATATAGACTACAAACTTATTGATTTTTCTCACGGTATTCCAGTGCACTATGTGACGAAAGAGAAAACGATTTGAGATGGAGCGAATCAAGGTGGTATCATGCTCTAGCACGTGCGTTGTCTGATATTAATAGTAACCTAAGAATAGACAAATGATAATAGACTCCTCGTGACGAAATATTTTGAAATGACATTAAAAATATAGAAATAATTACACCGTGTTGTTGTTTCTTTTGCATCGACCTAAATGAAACCGACACAAACAGTCCAATCTGCAGTATAATCGTGCTGCAGTCTGATTGTAAACCCGTCTGTGAACATATGCATGCAAATAGTTGTAAACTATCCAATGTTTCTATTATTGATTTTAGCTGTCACGTCGTTAATACCCGTATTAATAAACATTCTAATAGGTGATAGAATATATGTTTAAAACACCAAACAATTATACTTTATTTCTGAGCAATCTTTAACATACAAGTAAGGGGGTTGCAGGGGATAGTGTAGCTAACCAGCATCGGATGGTTGTCTGTAGGATGGCTTTAGAGTTTAGGAAGAGAGAGAGAGAGAGAGAGAGAGAGAGAGAGAGAGAGAGAGAGAGAGAGAGAGAGAATATGATGGTGGAATCTGAAGGAGGAAAACCTTAGTGTGAGATTGTTCTTTGTTCTTTTTATTTATAGAGCACATTTAAAACAGTCCAAGGACTGACCAAAGTGCTGTACAAAGTAGTAAAAAGAAATATAAAAACACATACAATCCAGTCAGCATAAGCTAAGACATATTACTTAATAAACAATAGAAAAGCATTAAAACCCCAATCAATTTACAAAAGCTAAGGAGAGCAAATATGTTTTCAATTTGAATTTAAAAACCGAGAGTGATGGAGCAGCTCTGAGGTTCACAATCCAGGACCCACCACTGTAAAAGCTCTGTCTCCTCTACGTTTCAGCCTAGAGGAGGAAACTACAAGGAGATTTTGATTGCCTGATGTTAAATCTCTAGTAGGGTTGTAGGAGTGTAGCAGCTCAGATAAATAACTAGGTGCAAGGTTGTGCAAACATTTGTACACGAAAGAAAGAACTTTAAAATCAATCCTAAAATGAACAGGAAGCCAATTGAGAGTTTGTAAAGGAGGAGTAACATAATCAAATTTCTTCAGAAATTTAGCTTCTGGATTTTGAACCAATTGTAATTGAGATATCTGAGACTTGAGGATACCACAGTACTAGGAGTTGCAATAGTCTAAACGTGACGTAATGAAAGCATTGAACAGCTATTTCTAAAGGTTTTTCAAGGAGTAAATATTTAATTTTAGAGAGAAGGCAGAGCTGGAAAAAGCTTGAAGCAACGACAGAGGAGACAAGTCGTCTGTCTAAGCAAACACCCAGATTCCTGATAGACTTAGATTCATAGACCGCCAAGCTGTCCAGGGAGGGATAATGAAATTTGAATCTGTCTATCTAAGGGCCAAAGACTATGATCTTGGTCTTAGACTCATTTAGCATTAAGAAATTACAGGCCAACCACTGCTTTACCTCATCAAGACATTTGAACAGAGACTCAATAATGAACGGATTGTTTCTTTTAATTGGCAGACAAATCTGTGTGTCATCAGCATAAAAGTGGTAGGATACGCCATGCCTTCTCAGGTTCGAACCTAGAGAAAGCATGTAAAGAGAGAAGAGCAGAGGTGCTAAGGTCGAACCCTGAGGAAGTCCAAATTTTAGATGGGTAGAAAAATAGCGATCTGTTAAATAGGATTTAAACCAATTCTGAAGCCCATGCGGGATTCTAGTCTGGATAACAGCAGCTGATGGTCAACGGTGTCGAAAGCCACAGTCAGAGCTAAAAGAATTAAGATCACTGGGGCGCCTGCATCTAGGATATCATTTAAAACTTTCAGCAGAGCGAACTCAGTGCTATGAAAAGGTTTAAAGCCTGATTGAACAACTTCTAGAATGTTATTAGTAAATAAGAAAGACTGAAATTGACACAAAACAATCTTCTCTAACAAATTAGCTATGAAAGGTAGCACAGAAATTAGACGGTAATTGCTGAGGACTGAGATGTCTAGTGAGGGTTTCTTGAGAAATAGAGTGACAGTAGCTAATTTAAGGCTTGCCGGAACCACACCAGTTGCTAAGTGTCACGTCCTCCTCTGAGATGAGCGTCTCCAGCGCGCTGCCGGTGCGCATGGGCTTGGCTGCGCTTGAGCGCGCAGCTGAGTCTCGTCAAGCGCTAATGCGTATGTTTTATAAGCCGGCAGTTTTCTCCTAGGGGCCGTTAGATCATTTTTTGCCTTTTTCCACTGAATGTCTTTTTTCTCCATGTTCATGTTCGCAATCTCGTCTCATCACGTCAGGTTCTGTCAAGTTTTATTTTCACGTTTTTTTTCTAAAGTTTAAATCTTGTTTTTTTAGTTTTCATTTAACTTCCTTAATAAATGGACCCCTTAAACCCGCCAATCCTGCGTTTGGGTGCGCTCCTTATCCTCGATCCTGCGGGGATAAGGTGGTCGAGGAGCGTCCGCCTGGTCCAGAGGTGGTCGAGGAGCGTCCGCCTGGTCCGGAGGTGGTCGAGGAGCGTCCGCCTGCTCCGGAGGTGGTTGAGGAGCATCCGCCTGGTCCGGAGGTGGCCTGAGGGCCTCGTTTTGTTCCTGTCATGTAGGCTAAGAGGCCTCGTTCTGTTCCTGTCACGGAGGCTAGGAGGCCTCGTTCTGTTCCTGTCACGGAGGCTGGAAAGCCTCGTCTCTGGGTATCGGATTGTTCATGGACCTGAACCCCCATTTTTTCTTCTATGTTTATCTGGCTGAGTATTTATTATTTATTTTTTTTTTTCCTTCAGTGTTTGAGTTTAAGTTTCGCTTATAGCCTCAGCCTCAGGTTTTTTTAGTTCTATTAGTTGTGTTACCTTGTCCCAGTCGTTATACTTGTTCAGGTTTTTCATGTTCAGGTATTTCATGTCCAGGTTATATCATGTTCAGGTTCCGTCATGCTCTGGTTCCCCCTATCTCGTCATGCTCTGGTTCCCCCTATCTCGTCATGCTCTGGTTCCCCTCTCTCGTCAGGTTCAGGTCATGTTCAGGTTCCCCTCTCTCGTCATGTTCAGGTCCCCCTTTCTCATTATGTTCAGGTTCGGCCCAGGTTCCCCCTCTCGTCAGGTTCAGGTCATGTTCAGGTTCAGGTCATGTTCAGGTTCCCCTCTCTCGTCAGGGTCAGGTCATGTTCAGGTTCCTCTCTCTCGTCAGAGTCAGGTCATGTTCAGGTTCCCCTCTCTAGTCTCTTTCTGGTTCTCGGCCTTGCTCCTCTTTCTTCCGGAGGGGCCCCTAGGGGAACGCCAGGAGGCGTTCATTGAGGGGAGAGTACTGTCACATCCTCCTCTGAGATGAACGTCTCCAGTGCGCTGCCGGTGTGCAGCGTAGCTGAGTCTCGTCAAGCGCTGATGCGAGTGTTTTATAAGCTGGCAGTTTTCTCCTAGGGGCCGTTGGATCATTTTTCACCTTTTTCCCCTGAATGTCTTTTTTCTCTTTGTTCATGTTCGCAATCTCGTCTTGTCACGTCAGGTTTTGTCACGTCTTATTTTCAAGTTTTTTTTCTATAGTTTAAATCTTGTTGTTTTTTTATTTTTTATTTAACTTCCTTAATAAATGGACTTTTCAAACCCGCCAATCCTGCGTTTGGGTGCGCTCCTTATCCCCGATCCTGCTCCCCCCTCCCACTCTGACACTAAGCATTTGTTCAGTAGAGAAAGTAGAGCAGGGCCGATAGTCTCAGTTAGCATTTTAAAATGCCTAGGGTGAATTATATCACCAGGACATAATGAGGATTTGATGGAATTAATGGAATTATTGAGAAGATCCAACGAAATAGGATAAAAATTTTCCCACACTGTTGATGCCTGGAAGATATCAACCGGGACAGGATTGTCATAAGTGGTTACCACCTGAGACCTCAAATTCACAATCTTTTGAGAATAAATGCAAAAACTCTTTGCATAAGTCATTTGAGGGATTTGGAATGGAGTTTACAGAAGGATATAAATGCAGTGGTTAGCAGAGTCGCCTAACAACAACAAGGTTTGCATGTTCTCCCCGTGCTTGCGTGGGTTTCCTCCGGGTACTCCAGTTTCCTCCTACAGTCCAAAAACATGCAGATTAGGTCGATTGGTTATTCTAAATTGTCTATAAGAGTAAATGTGAGTGTGAATGGTTGTTTGTCTACGTGTTGCCCTGAGATGGACCGGCGACCCGTCCAGGGTGTACCCCTGCCTCTCGCCCTATGTGTGCTGGGATAGGCGCAGCAGACCCCCGTGACCCCGGGAATTAGCGGGTAAGAAGATGAAGGAATGAATGAATGAATGAATGAATGAATGAATCAGATTGGTGAAATATGAAGCCTTAGTATCCTTAGCCGCAGCCTGAAAGGTTAAAAGAGAAGACTTAAATGCCTCACATAAATATGAAAGTCTGTTTTTATTTCCATATTCTTTCTACTTTTCTACATTCTTGTCTTATATTTCGGATTTTGGTGGTTGGCCACCTTACAGATGCTGGTTTGGGTTTAAAATCTTTAAACGGGGCAATAGTATTTAAGATATCCGTCCAAATGTTGTTTAACACCTCAAGATGTTGATCGGCAGTCAGATCTGGGATAAGGTTATTCAAGGACATCTGTGTGCTTTGTTCACTGAACAGTGTTTTAAAATCTGAGAGGAATTGAGGGAGTAAACACTAGACAGCTTTGCAGAATCACAAGAATAGGGTACAATTGGCAAAAACAGTGAGAATAGAATTGGCTTATGGTCCGAGATCACTGTATCACCTATTTCAAAATCCAAAATTAGAGAGCCCATGAGTAAGCACTAGGTCTAAAGTGTGCCCATGTAGGTGAGTAGGCTCTTTTATCCACTGTTTAAGATTAAAAGATCAGACTTAAAAGCTCTTAGAAAGGGGGTTTTGTGAGCAACATGCATGAACATTAAAATCACCAACTAAAATAAAGCGATCGTAATTTGTAGTGATAAATCCTATTAGCTCTCTGATTTCTATAATAAAGTCTTTGACCAGGTGTGAAGGGCGATACAGCACCACAAACAGCATCGGTCCATTCCACTCGAAACTTAGTAGCTGAGTTTCAATACTAGAAAAAGTTTTCAAATAAGCTCTTTTTAGAATAGTCACTAAACCTCCCCCTCTGCCATTTACCCTAGGAGAGTTAAAAAACGAGCAGTTAATAGTAACCAGATCTGGAAACAAACTTAGATCTCCTACCTGAGGCTATGTTTAGGATGAGAGTGGTCCTTAAGAATGCTGCATGCTCTATTCAGACATCTCTTGCACTGGGTGGTTTTGACCAACTGCTTCATTGCCTTGTGGTCAGCAACGGAGCAATTCCCATACCAGACTGTGATACAATTGGTCAGGATGTTCTCAATCGCACAGCGGTTGCACACAGGTAGTTCTTCTTCCTCTTCTGTCCTCAAGAAGAAGAGGTGCTTATGTGCCTTTTTAACCAGACTGGAGGTGTTGGTCAACCATTACAGGTTCTCCAAGATGTGAGTTCCCAGAAACATTATTGAGAGAGAGTTGCTTGATTTTTCCATCATAGAAAGAAGCAAAGTTCTGCAGACAGAGAGGATAGAGATGATGGAGCTGAAGGAGTTAGGAGTGTTGAGAAGATCTTGTGAAGCTTCAATTTTCTCTTTATAGTATGTGGTCTTGGCCGAAGTCATGTCTGCAGAGAAATTGGAGAGGAGTGTGTGGTATGCAGTAAGATCAGTACTGAGGTTTGATTTCTTCCCTTTTCTCTCTGCTGTTCTCAGTTTCCTACAGCTGCCACAATACCTCCGCTAGCCAAGGCGCAGTGTAAGAAGTTTTCCTAGGTTTGAGAGACAGAGAACAGAGAGAATCAATGGTTGCAGAAAGAGGACAAGAGAGTGTCCGTAGCTAAATCTAAGGGGGTGGAGGAAAAAGTATTGAGATCAGGAAGAGAGGAAAAGGTGTGGGAAGCTACAGAAGGTAGGGAAACAGAATGCAAGTTTCTCCAGGTGAAGGAGATGTTCTGGTCATTATTTTTAGTAAGAGTAGGGAGAGAGTTTAAACGATACCAAATGATGATCAGAGGTGTGAAGCGGAGTAGAAGACAGGTCTTTGAGTATGGTAGGACGAGTGAAGACGAGGTCCAGGATATTCCCTCCCTTGTGTGTGGGAGGAGAGCTGTTGAAGGTCAATGAGAAAGTGTCCATCAAAGAAAGGATGTCTGTGCAATGTCAGAGCTACAGGGCTTTAGACATTGAGACATGTCAGTGATGAGTGTTTCGGCACTGGCACTATGGAAATAGTATTAAAATACGCTGGTCTCCCAAAGTTGTTTGAGAGCTGTTGGGACCAACGGTGGAGTATACTGATATTTTACTGTGATAGTGTTTGATAATCCCCAATAATTAACATAGGGATGTCGACCCTCACCCTTCTTTTTAACAAAGAAAAATCCAGAGGCAGCAAGTGACGTTGAAGGGGGATATGGCTATTAGATAAGGCCTCCTCCACATACTCCTCTAGTGCTTGGTTTCTGTATGGCATGGGGGTAAACCTGACTTTGGAGAGGCATAGTATTGGGAAAGAGCATGATTGCACAATTTCCTGGCCTGTGGGGAGGCAGTTCAGATACCCTTTGTTTGCTAAAGACCTCAAGCAGGTCATGATACTCAGTAGGAACATTCAATGAGTGTAACATGGAAGTGGTGTGGGTGGCAGGAAGTACTCATGGCAGTACTGTGACCAGCGAATAATACTGAGTTTGTACTCAGGGCTATCCCAAAATGATTGGGGTTTTGGCTGCAGAGATGACATGAAAAGAGATCTTTTCATGGTGTAGGTCCCCTACCATCATGATTATGCATGCGTCCTCAAGGTTAATCCCTGGCCAATAGGTTGTCCATTTATGGTCGTGTCCAGTAGTGCTGTGACCAGATGAAATGCTTGATTAAAATACAGATGTGCAGAGATCGAGAGACACATAGTAGAGGAGACAGTATGTAGTATGATAAGGGGTATAGAAGAGCAGAGTTTTAAGGGACACCTTGCACAACGATGATTGTGGCCTCCGCAGTAGAAGCAGTAGTTCTGCTGTTGCTGCCACTGATGCTCCTGTAAGGTGAGCTTAGTCACGTCTATTTCCATTGTTATTGCTTGAGCTGATGCTTCCCGCAGCTGGGTGAAAAGGTACTCGATCGAGGAGCTGAATTATAGGTCAGTATTCCAGACAGTTAAAAGCCCAGTTAAGCGCTTTACCAGACAGCAGAGAAAGCAAAAAGCACACTTCTTACTGGGCATGGAAAAAGAGAGAGGCTGATGTGTGAAAAGGATCAGACACTAGACACTGCTGGATCGCCCCGTGACCTGGAAACGGAAATAGTTCTCTAGTATTTGGGTGATGGTGACCTCTGGTGGTTGGTGGAAAGAACAGTTACAACACAGATAGAGAAATATGGAGGCCTTAGTGGTCTGTTAGAGACACTTATGAGCAGACATCATTGTGAAACCATGGAACAGACCAACAGGGTTGTGGAGATGTTTAAAGCAGGATAAGGCTATAACAAATATATCAAGCGTTAAACATCTCAAAGAGCTATCAATCAAAGAGCTATCAAGTTCAATCAATCATCTAAAAATGGAAAGAGTCTGCTACAACTACAAACTTAGCAAGACATGGCTATACACATAAACTGACAGACTGAACAAAGAGAGTTCTAATTAGAGAAGCAGTAGAAGAGACCCGTGGTCACCCTAAGAAGCTGAGGTAGGAGAATCTGTCTATAGGGTAACTATAAGTCATCTACTCCACAAATCTGGCCTTTATGGAGGAGGGGCAAAGATAGACATAAGAAGTTCTATAAATGCAAAATGATATTTGTGGTGGAAAACGAACACTATCACTCTGAGCAAACCATCCCATACCTGGTAGTGGCAGCATTATGCTGTTGGAATGCTTTTCTTCAGCAGAGACAGGAAAGCTGGTCAGAGTTGATGGTAATATAGATAGAGCTAAAAAAAAAAAAAAAGCGCAGACCTGGAAAAATACCCACTGGAGGCTGCAAAAGATTTGAGACTGTGAAGGAGATTCACTTTAAAGCAGTAGACTGACCCTAAACATGAAGCCAGAGCTACAATAGAAGGCTTTGGATCAAATATTCATGTGTTAGAATGACTGAGACAAATCTAATTTCTGTGGAAATGGTTTGTGTTTCTCTTAAAATTACTGTTCACGTATACTCCTCGTCCAGCACTTTTAACAGTAAAGTTGGCTAAAGCAAAACGTTCAAAGAGATATTGCAAATGTAGCCCACTGAACTATATAGCTCAGTGGCTACCACTTGACAACATGGCTACCACTTGAGAGAGAAAATAGTGAACTTTGGCAAAGGCCCCTGAAATATTTACAGTGGGTACAGAAAGTATTTAGACCCCCTTAAATTTTTCACTTTTTACTATATTGTAGCAATTTGCTAAAATCATTAGTTAATTTTTTCATTAATTCCTCATTAATGTACACACAGCACTCCATATTGACAGAAAAACACAGAATTGTTGACATTTTTGCTGATTTATTAAAAAAGAAAAACTGAAATATCACACTGGCAACCTATCCAGGGGAATTAGAAAATAAGCGGCTAAGAAGATGAATATATGAATGAATGAAATGTCACGTGGTCCTAAGTATTCAGACCCTTTACTCAGTATTTAGTAGAAGCACCCGTTTGATCTAATACGAGTTGTTTTTGGAAAGATGCAAGTTTTTCACACCTGAATTTTGGGATCCTCTGCCGTCCCTGCAGCTGAAAACATCTCTACAGTATGATGCTTCCACTACCTTGCTTTCACTGTTGGGACTGTATTGGACAGGTTATGAGCATTGCCTGGTTTTTTCACACATATCGCTTAGGATTAAGGCTCTAGAACAGGGGTCGGGAACCTATGGCTCACAAGCCAGGTGTGACTCTTTTGATGATTGCATCTGGCTCGCAGATTTCGGCTTTTCTGATAAAACATGAAATATTATCACTTGTTTTAATCCATCCATCGATTTTCCCCTGCTCATGTCCTGTTCAGGGCTGTAGGAGAAATTGTCCTGTGAGGAATCAGACATAGCCCCTCCCCCTTGTTTAGTTTCGTTGTCCTGTATTTGGTTGCCAGGTCGATGACGCACTATTTAAATCTAAATTTAAAGGTTAATTAACGATCACGAAGTTCTGTCGATAATGTTTGTTCTTGCTTGCTATTTGTCCCTTCACTCCTGAGTAACCCTGTGTTTTGAGTTAGTTTAATTTCAGTTTAAGTTTATGAATGTAGAGATAATCCCACAGTGTGAAATAATCTCTCATCACTGTCTCGTTTTGTCTAAAATATCCCTTAGTCAGAATGTACATGTAGCCCCACGTTATCGCATTAAACATACATTTACACCTATGACTCCCCAAAATTTTATTAACTATTTATTAAAATTTATTAACAAAATTTATCCACCAAGATTGGAACGCCGTCAGATCCCATGGAACTCGACCAGGCAACCTATTACCTAGAATCTACTCTACGTTATACTTTAGATAGTGTAGCCCAAAAAAAAGTTGTCTCCGTGGTTTAATGATCATACGTGGTCTATAAAACAGAGTGCCAGAAAAAAATGGCGGCAAGCAAGATTATTAGTATTTCAGACTGCTTGGAAAAAGAAACTCCTGGATTATAAGAAAGCTCTTAGTGAGGTCAGATCAGCCTACCTCTCCTCCCTTATAGAAATTAACACTGTAGCTAAATTAACTAGGAATCGGACCACCACTGACATCTCCACAGCTACATCTTGCAGTAGTGAGGACTTCAGGAAATTCTTTGATTATAAAATTGTAAAGATTAAAGAGACAATTCAGATTGCTAAGATAGTTCCTCTAACTAGCTCTGATGATTTAGAATGCGCTACACTCTTAGAGAATTTCTGTCCCATAGAAGAGACTGAATCAGTTTCACTCATCTCTTCTGAAAAATCATCAACTTGTATATTGGATCCGGTGCCAACCCAATTCTTTAAGCAAGTTGTTCCGTTTGTAACAGAACCCCTACTGAAAATAGTTGATACCTCACTCAGCAGTGAGTATGTCCCTAAATCATTTAAATCAGCAGTGATAAAACCACTAATTAAGTAACCAGACCTCGACCCTAGTAAAGTGTCAAACTACAGGTCGATATTGAGTCTTCCTTTTACTTCGAAAATCTTAGAAAAATATATGATCATATCTACAACACAATAACATGACTAATCAACGTGTTCACGCATTAATTATGGTGTTACCCACGGCTCGGTGCTCGGTCCCAGAAATTTCATTATATATGCTCCCACTCGGGAACTTGATTCGTAAACACGATCTTAGATTCCACTGCAACACCAATGACACACAGCTATACATTTTAGCTCGACTGGACGTGGATCATCAATTAAATAAACAGAAATTTTGTGTGAATGACATTAGAAACTGGATGTTAAGCAACTTTCTGTTGCTAAATCCAGAAATAAACAGAGGCTCTTTTACTAGGGACGCAGGTGGCCAGAGGTAAGTTTTCTGATCTCACTTTAACATTAGACAGTCTGTCTGTAGCATCAAGTGCAACAGTCAAAGACTTGGGTGTGATCTTAGATTCTAATCTTTCATTTAAAGATATATATATATTTAATTAAACGATATATATATATATATAATTGAACAAGGCAGAAAAATTAGCCCATGCCTCCATTATGTCCAGACTGGATTATTGAAAAGCTCTTTCTTGCTTTCTGGATGTCCAGAAAAACTCATAAATAAACTTCAGTTAGTTCAGAACGCAGCAGCGAGAGTTCTTAATAGGACCAGGAGACCCGAACACATCCCCCCTGTTCTATCCACAATGCAGTGGTTCTTGGTGAGATTCCATATAGATTTTAAAATACTAATGACCTATAAAGCGCTACATGGTCTCGCACCTCAGTATCTTAGTGAGCTGGTGGTGCCCAATGTTCTGCCACGCCCACTTTATTCAAACGATGCGGGCTGTCTGTCAGTGCCACATGTGAATATACCTACAGAAAGGAGCAGAGCGTTTTCATATAATACCCCAAAGTTATGGAATAGTTATAGTCTACCAGTTTATGTCCGAGAATCAAATAGGCATGCAAATCTCAATCGCTTTTAACTCTTCTCATTATGTTTCATCCACAGCGCTGCACTGCTTTACACTGTTTCTTCAATTGCGGTATCTTGTCTTCTCTGCAAACTTTATGCAATTCACATGGGACTAGCACTTTGCATGTTTACTTATTTTGTCATTTAATTTTTTGCTGACTTTGCTTTTATGCCATTAATGAACGCAGAATCGATGTGAAACCTCTGTTTTGTATACGGTCCTAAATCTCTTATGTCAAAGCAAGCTGTACACTGAATTGATCCCTCTGTGGTAATAGCAAGCCTTTCTTAAACCTCTCTACATTTTGCTAAGCATTCTGAATCAATGCAGCCCCAAAGGTAGTCTCAGAAGACAGATCACGAGCATGTAAGCCTGGATTGTTCATCACATTAGCGTCATAACGGGGGTTCCCTTCAGGCAGGGAGCTGCCTTCTTTGCATAAAACGGTAGCCCCTGTAGTCGCATTCTCAGAATTTCTAAGATTTTTTCATGATGGGCTTGTAAAATATGCTGATATGCTGCTCTGAAATTTTTGTCTCATTCTGCTAGTTGTATTTTTAATGCTGTCATTGACCGTTACTTGGTGCTTGGTGACATTTCGAATGGAAGTGCATGTGCATGGAAGGCAAATGGAAGAGGATTGTGGAGTGGAAACTTTGAAAATGAAAGCCAGTCTCTGGTTTTATTATTGTTTGCGCTAGCAGCGTTTCACTTAGATATATTTTTAAAATATTTTAATATTTGATTGTTATCATCTATTTTTGAAAAAGCATTATGACTAGGGAGGCAGGGGGATCAATTATGTTCCCATCGAGGATAAAAATAATTCAACAGAGGTAAGGATATTTAGAACCCCCCCCCCCCCCATCCTCCCGGCAAATCGCACCCTGAGTATACCAAAGTTCTAGTACAACAAATGCACCTATCCAGATGTCGTCTTATTCAGGGAAGGCCTCATACTGCATCCAGACATTTGCACACTGTTATAAAAACAATAGAACATTCCACACAGTGGTAAAAATGTCTTTGTCACAACTTTTTGGAGATGTGTTGAAATGAAACTTTTTGGAGTTATTTTTCTCTTAAAATGATGCATTTTCTCAGTTTAAACATTTGGTATGTCGTCTAAGTTGTATTCTGAATAAAATAATGAAATTTGAAACTTACACATCATTGCATTTTGTTTTAATTCCCAATTTGTGTTCCAACTTTTTTGGAGACAGGTTTGTATACCCTTTCTCCTCCTGTATACCCTTTGTCCCAATTGAGCTTTCCATTTTTTCATATATTTTTGAAGTCTTTTTCAGCCTTTTTATTGCTGCATCACGAGCATCACCACTGGAGTGAACTCAGACTGTTCTTTACTCATGATGCACCCCTTGCTCTGTTTGACCATGTTAATTTAACTAGTATTCACTTTACGGTTAATGCAGGTTGTTCTGAATCTTCCAAAGTCCTTGATGAATTTATTCTTATCTACTAATATAGTTGTTACTGGACCCCTTTCCCAGTGTATCTCTCAAGGTTCAACTACAACAGTTGGCGTCAAACCCAAACAATAATTAATTTGGGCAGGTTTGTGTTCAAATAACTTTTTTACTTTGCTGTCTATATCATATAACTCTTTAATAAATTCTGATAATTTAAATTATTAAAAAATAGTCACTTGACTAGGTTGGTAAGACCTACCAAATTTGGTTTCCACATTCCTCTAATTACTTCGTACCACTACTTTTGGAAATGGTTTAATTAATGTAAATAAACTCAAATCAAATCTAGTCAAAAGCCTACAATTTATCTGCAATTCGTTTCCCTGTTTGCCACCTCTCAATCCTGTTTATTTTGAACTTTATACTTTTCTCCTCTAATTCTATTCCTAAATCCAGTAATGCAATCTTCACATATGCTTTTATACTAATTTTAGCCCTCTCCTTCTTTCTCTTTTAATATAATTATGAATGTATGTGTGAGAGTGTTAGCTGACATGATGGAGCGTAGAAAGGTGGATGTGTTGTGTGTTCAGGAGGCCAGGTGGAAAGCGAGTAAGGTCAAGAATGATGGAGGTGGTTTCAAACTTTTTTTTTATCATAGTGTAGAAGTAAGTAAAATGGTGTATGTGTAATTCTGAAGAAAGAGTACATTGAGAGTGTGTTGTATAGAGTGGTTATTGAGAGATAGTTTCTGATAGGGATGCATGAGGCTGGAAGTTGAGAGCGTGATGGTAAATATCACCAGTGCTTAGGCGCCACAAATTCTGGATTCTGGAGTGAGTTAGATGGAGTGGTGGCGAGTGTAGCTAGGCATGAAAGATTGGTGATAGGAGCAGACTTCAATGGTCATGTTGGTGGGAACAGAGGTGATGATGAGGTGATGGGTAGGTATGGCCTTAAAGAGAGGAATGTGGAAGGGCAGATGGTGGTAGACTTTGATAAACGGATGGAGATGGCAGTGAACACATATTTTAAGAAGAATGAAGGGTGACATATAAGAGTGGAAGAAGTTGCACACAGCTAGGAAGGTATTTGGTGTGACATCTGTAAAAGGAAAGAAAGACAAAGAGACCTGGTGGTAGGATGCGGAAGTGCAGGAAAGCATGAGGACAAAGAGGTTGGCTAAACAGAATTTGGATTGGCTGAGAGATGAGAAAAGTAAGCAGGAGTATAAGGTGACAAGACAGCAGGTGAAGTAGAAGGTGGTAAAGGTATGGAAAAGGGGTATGAGGAGCTGTATGAGAAGTTGGACACTAAGGAGGGAGAAAAGGATTTGTACCGGTTGGCCAGTCAGAGAGACAGAGCTGGAAAGGATATACTGCAAGTTAGAGCGATAAAGGATACAGATGGAAATGTTTTGGCTAGTGAGGAGTGTGCTTTGAAAAGGTGCAGAGAATATTTTGAGCAGCTGATAAATGAGAGAGAGGGAGAGAAGTTGGATGATGTGGAGATTGTTGAGCAGAAAGTGGATAGGATTGGTAAGGCAGAAGTGAGAGCAGCTATTAAGAGGATGAAAGGCGTTTGGACCAGATAACATTCCAGTAGAAGCGTGGAGATGTTTAGGAGAGATGACAGTGGAGTTTCTGACTAAATTGTTTAACAGGATTTTGGAAGGTGAGAGGATGCCTGGGGAATGGAGAAGAAGTGTTCTGGTAGCAATTTTTAAGAATAAGGGCCGGCGTGCAGTAACTACAGGGGAATAAATCAGTCACACCATGAAGTGATTAGAGAGAGGGAAAGCTAGACTGAGGAAGAGGTGTCCATCTGTGAGCAACAGTATGGTTTCATGCCAAGGAAGAGTACTACAGATGCAGTATTTGCTTTGGGGATGTTGATGGAGAAGTATAGAGAAGGCCAGAAGGAGTTGCATTGTGTGTTTGTGCATCTGGAGAAAGCGTACGACAGGGTTCCGAGAGAGGAGTTGTAGTATTGTATGAGGACGTTAGGTGTAGCAGAGAAGTATGTGAGGGTGGTGCAAGACATGTATGAGGACAGTGTGACAGCAGCGACGTGTGCGGTAGGAATGTCGGACTGGTTCAAGGTAAAGGTGGGATGGCATCAAGGATCGGCTCTGAGCCCTTTCTTGTTTGCAGTGGTGATAGACATATAGACAGATGACATCAGACAGGAGTCTCCATGGACGATGATGTTTGTGGATGATATTGGAAAGTTCTGGAAAGATGTAAGGAATAGGAGTAAGACTGAGTACATGTGTGTGAATGAGAGGGAAGGCAATGGAGTGGTGAGGTTGCAGGAAGAATAGTTAGTGAAGGTAGAAGAGTTTAAATACCTGGGGTCAACAATGCAAATTAACGGTGCGAAGAAAAGAGAACTGGTGGAGAAGAGTAACAGGAGTGATTTGTGATTGACGAGTTTCGGCAAGAGTGAAAGGGAAGATTTATAGGACTGTACTAAGACTTGCAATGTCTTAATACTGACCCAGATGAACCTGAAGAGTCTTCTTATAAAATCAATGAACCTGCAGAGTCTCCTTCTGAACCCAATAATCATGTGGAATCGTTTTTGATTTGTTTGTGGATACGAGCTTTCCAAGGAGATATTTTCTTTTTCTGTTCTATCTAATGATTATAATTTTGTTACTATTGCAAAGACTTTGAATTATGTCACCACTCCCAGGAACAACTCTACTAATGCTTGTATTAAGACTTCAGACTCGCTTCGTTCACCAGTTATATTACTTAAAGTGTATGGACCTGGACTATCTTTACATCTGTTTTTGTCAGGCTCTGTTCCTTTTTTGATTTCATCTTTGCTCTAGTCTGTTTCAGTTTTCTCGGTTTCCGTGCCTGTTCCCGTTTCAGTCTGTTCCTACTCCTTTCTCTGTTTATGCCAGTCTCTTTTCCTGTCTATCTCAGTTTCTCTCTCAGTCCTGGTCACCCCCTGTTTCAGCTCCGTTGTATGTTTCTGTCCAGTTCCCGTTTTTATTTCATCTTCTGTCCCTTTTGCTTTCCCTTCTTTTGTCTTAGTTACTGCGCTTCCTCCTCCAGTTTACCACTACATCTTGCAGCCTTGATTCCATCCACCAACTCTGTAGCAGTTGCTGCCTGCTTCTATTTCTGCTCATTATTTTCATCTTCCCATTTGTTTCAGTTTCTTCTTATGTCATAGCCTTAATTTCACTCAGTGTTTCAGTTCTTGTCTTTTCTTTACTTGCCTATAAAGAACAGACAACTACTACAATCTTCATCCTCATTCATCTGTGTTCTTTTCATGCCTTCAGTTTGGTTCCTTCTCTTTCCAAGATTTTGTCTTTATCCACATTCACTTCTGTGTCTCCAACTTCACTCCTGTTTTTGCTACAGTCTGTTTCATTTAATCTTGCTGTTTAATCTGTCTTCGGTTTGGATTATTTCAGCCTCGGCCTTTGTTCATATCTGTTTTGCCGGTCTCTGTTCTCTGCGTCCTATTCAGTCCGGTATGTCATTGTTTCTGTTGGTGTACATGTTCTTGTCAACTTTAATATGTTACACTCTGCTCAATTACCAACACTGCTATAAAGGTTAATCCCTCAATATTACACTTACTACACAAAGACAAAATTACATCCTAACCAAAAAAGGTTGGTCATTCCTCACATTCATGTGGATCCTGTCTTCTGCTCCTGACATGCCACTGAGGCGATACACCGTCTCACAGTTTTACAAAATACTAGAGTTCAAGAATTTAGTTCACGGTTAGCTGCCTTCATCTCCCCAGGGCCACCTCTCCCTTTAAGGCCACAGATAAACTATACATAGACTGTGAGTTTAACAGGTGTCTGCTTACCTTATTTTTTAGATGTGCCTTTTTCTGTGACCCAAATGGGTGATAGATCCAAGCTCAGGATCACAGCGTTATGCTCACCTTCCATTCATGGTCACCAATAAAACACTCAGAACCCACCTTTGAGCAGACACATCAGTGGAGATGACTGAAACTAGGCCAGCTTCTTTAAGTAATAAAAAAATCTTGAGTCCAAGGTAAGAAGGGTAAAAAACTTTTTATTGCAGTCAGAAAGCATTCACAGTATCCAACGAAGTCAACCTTTCCAACAATAAATGTCACAAAGCAAATGTCACGCTTCAAAGTTCAAAATGCAATGTAAATTCTGCAAACTGCAATGATTTTTTTTTTAAATCAAAGCATTTATATAAAATCCTTCCTTCATCCTGGAGTGGTGAGGTTGCAGGGAGAATGGTTAGTGTAGGTGGAGGAGTTTAAGTACCTGTGGTCAAGAATGCAAAGTAATGGAATGTGTGTTAGAAAATTGAAGAAAAGAATGCAGGCAGTGGGCTGAGAAAAGTGGCGGGAGTAATTTTGTGACTCTGCAAGAGTGAAAGGGAAAGTTTATAGGACTGTAGTGAGACCTGCAATGTTGTACAGTTTAGCGGTGCTGTCAAAAAAACAGGAGGAGGTTGAGGTGACAGAGTTGAAGACAGTGAATTGGATGGACAGGATTAGAAATGAGATGCTAGGTTGAGATGGTTTGGACATGTGCAAGGAAGGAGGATGAAGGTCCCAGGAGGAAAAAAGAAAGACCAAGGAGGAGGTTTATGGATGTGGTGAGAGAAGACATGCAGGTAGCTGAAAGAGGCAGATGTAAAGGGAGAAGAGTGATCTGCTGTGGCGACCCCTAATGGAAGCAGCCAAAAGAAGAAGATACAAAACTACATAGTATTGCTTTATTGCAATCAATTTCAGCAAGTAAAGCAATAAGATAATAATAATAATAATAATAATAATACAGTGCCATAGTGGTTAGCATGGCTGCCTCTTGGTTTTATTCTTGGGCAATGGGTCTGCAAATGTGTGCATGTTCTCCCTGCACTTCTGTGGGTTTTTTCTTTGTACTCCCGTTTTCTCCCACAATCCAGAAACATATTTCTTGAGTTGTTTGCTGATTCTTAATTGCCCATAGATGCAATTATGTTTAACCAATGTATCTTAAATATTTGAGAAGGCCAATAAAATTGGTCTAGCATAACTTGCATAATCAGTCACACCTGATGTACCAGGTATAAATAGACCGGTCAACATTCTGATTTTCAGAGTAGAATCTGATTTCTGACAGCAGCGTTGCAGCAGCATTCTTCAAAGCACAGCAGCCCAGTAGCCCAAGAGAAAAGAAAGAATTGATTCAGCAATTAACACTGCCAGTTGTGTTTGCCAAACTGAAGCCTACCGTGGCAGAGACTTGCTGTGATCCGAGAGATCTATCTCTTGCAGTGTTAAATACAATCAATCAGGCTATAGCTCCCTCCACAGGGCAGCTGTGTGCCTTCCTCCCATGGAGAGGGCCTTTGAGTATAAAACTCTCCTTTCTCTAGGACAGATTCAAAGTGCAAAACCATTCTGCCTCCACCATTAAGGTATATCTGGCTATCATCTTGACATCCCATGACACCGTAGCGGCAGATCAATGGGGAGACAAAAACTGGTGGGAAGGTTCCTAAAAGTCTGTAGAAAGTTGCATCCTCCAGCAGTGCACCAGTTTGGTCCAGGAAGGTTGACCATGGCCCACTGTTTCCATAGTTTAGAAAATATCAAGCCGACCGATCCCTTTGCTGGATAAGGCCAAGCAAGGTGATGTCAGGTGGACTTTCACTAGGTGAACTCCACATGTAGTGACTCAATGGTATTGACTACATGTGTGTAAACTGTGAGAAGAACCGCAGTGTTCCCACATATCTGTAAGTATGCAGAATTAAATGTGCCCTGGGTCTCTGCCCTTTCACACGGGTTCCTGTCAGGATTTACTTTTGGTAGACTCCTGACAGTGTCATCACTCGACACATCCTGAAATTGAACAACAGCTAGGGAACATCTTGGTTATGTATGGTAATCTTTAGTCTTGATAGAGGTAACAGAGTTGTGTCCCTCATGCCACTGCAATGGACCAAGGGAGTTGTAATCTGGCTCCTCGCAACCAATCTATTTATACCTAGTAAATATCAGGTGTGGCTAATTATGCAAATTAGCCTTGACCAATTTCATTGGCCTTTTAAAATATTCAGAGGTACATCAGTCTCTGAAAATGTATCGACACTCAGCACAAAGTCTCTGTTCCCTCCATCATTCATTCAATCATCTTCTTACCCACTTATTCCCGAATCCGGGGTGACGGGGGTCTGCTGCGCCTATCCCAGCACACATAAGGCGAATGGCGGGGGTACACCCTGAACAGGTCGCCAGTCCGTCTCAGGGGAGGGTTACCATATGTAACCAAAAACTTGAATCCAATCTAATCCAACAACGTGGAAGTGGTAGCCTAGTGGATAAGGTGTTGGACTAATACCGGAAAGACCTGGGTTCGATTCCCACCTCTACTAAGCAACTACTGTGGGCCCTTGAGTAAGGCCCTTAACCCACAATTGCTCAAATTGTAAAAAAGAGATCAAATGTAAGTTGCTCTGGATAAGAGCGTCCGCCAAATGCCGTAACTGTAACTGTATCCGGGCTTGGGACCGGCAGTAAGGCTACTCCCTAATGGCTGGGTATTTATGGCCAATTTAAACTCACCAATCCGCCTAATGTACACGCTTTTGGACAGTGGGAGGAAACCGGAGTACCCGGGGGAAACCCACGCAAGCGCGGGGAGAACATGCAAACTCCTTACACAGAAAGAACCCAGACCCGGGAATCGAACCTGGGACCTTCTTGTTGTGAGGCGAGCGTGCTAACCACTACACCACCGCGCCGCCGTCGCCGCTTAGGCGAAAAATATTGGTGTAATATCAGAAAGAAGTTTGAAATCTTCTAGACTTCAGGTTCTACATCACATACATTAATGCTACTGTAATGGAAATCACAACATGGGCTCCGGAATACTTCCAGAAAACATGGTGGTGCCAGTTGCTGTTAAGCTGTTACCAGCTGATTGTTATATGTGCATTTATCTTTTGCCGCCTCTTATTGCTACTTGTTCAAACTTTTTTGGAATGTGTAGCTCTCACAGGTCAAAAAAGAAACCATATCTAAATATAATTTTTCTGGGCCAAAACTCATTTAAAATGGACTGTGACAAAGTGGAAAACTGTTCTGTGGTCAGACAAATCAAAGTTTGAAGTTCTTTTTGGAAAATGGGACGCCATGTCATCCAGACTAAAGAGGACAAGGACAACCCAAGTTGTTATCAGTGCTCAGTTCAGAAGCCTGCATCTCTGATGGTATGGGGTTGCATGCGTGCGTGTGGTATGGGCAGCTTACACATCTGGAAAGGCACCATCAATGCAGAAAGGTATAAACCATGTTTTAGAACAACTTATGCTCCCATGACAATGACATACCACATACTCATAAATTACATCATCATGGCTGCTTAGGATAAGGATACGGGTACTGAAATGGGCCTGCAGTCCATTTGGCGCATCATAAAGAGGAAGATGCGACAAAAGACAGTTAAAGAACTAAAAGCCTATGTTAGACAAGAACGGGACAACATTCCTATTCCTAAACTTGAGCAACTTGTCTCCTCAGTCCCCAGACGTTGATGCCATAAAATTTTAAATAAACTTATTTGATGCATTGTATCAGTTTAAACATTTGATGTCACTTATGTTGTATTCTGAATTTCTGTTTGCTTCTAATCCGCTTATTCGCTAATTCACAGGGATCTGATGGAGCCTACCCTAGTCCACCCTGAACAAATCATCAGGTTATTGCAGGGCACAGCAATACATACAAGTAAAACAAACAATTATTCTTGCCTATAAATAATAATAAATGACAAAACTTAATATCTCTTTTTTTTAATAATATTTAACAATCATTATTCATATTTGTTTCATAGATTTTATTTATTCATTTATATTTTACAAATAAAGGGTTAGACACAAACAATCCCAGACAAACAATGATCTACATGCAAAAAATATAAAGACACTTGCGAGAAAGATGCCACTTCCTGAAAAGCAAATTTCGAGTTTTTGTCAATTATTTTCAAATGTTAAGTCTTTGAAAGTCTCTTGTTAAAATTTTCAGTGTTTTTGATCTTATTGTCCTGCTTTAAAGAGTTAGAGAATTGCCACCATTTGGTAATTAGCTGCCAGTTAGGAGACCTTTCTGTGACGGCCTCTGTGGTTTGTTAAGAGACTATTGCTGAGCAAACCGCATCATGAAGTAACACACCAGACAAGTCAGTTATACAGTTGAGAAATTTAAAGCAAGGTTAGGCTATAAAAACATTTCCCAAGCTTTGAACATCTCACGGACCACTGTTTAGTCCATCATCCACAAATGGAAATAGTATGGCATAGCTGCAAACCTACCGAAACATGATCGTCCACCTAAACTAACAGGTTGAACAAAGACAGCAGTGATCATAGATGTAGACAAGAGGCCCATGGTGACTCAGTGGATGAACTGCAGAGATCTACAGCTCAGGTGGGGAAATCTGCCCATAGGACAACTATAGAGCCCTGCACAAATCTGGGCTTTATGGAAGAGTGGCAAGAAGAAAAAAGAAAACGTTCCAAAATGCTATGTGTGGTAGAAACCTAACACTGCACATCACTCTGAACACACCATACCCACTGTCCAACATAGTGATGGCAGCATTATGCTCTGGAAAAGTTCAAGGGGTATGAATACTTTTGCAAGTCACTGTAACATATTTACTTCTATTTCTGTATTTATGGCATCTTTCCTGACCGCAATAGAGAGGCAGTCAGCCACATATAGATTTTGGTATTGCATTATTTGTAACACATCAGTATGACATCAGAAGAAGCTATAAGCAACAGATACACATTAGTCTTACAGTTAGCATTAGATTTGTACAAAATATACTGTGAAAGAGGTTTATGTACATGTCTCACATACACATGCGACTATATACAACTGATTCTAGCTACAGTATACAGACATGCTTCTCAGAAGCAGCGAAATCGATTAATGTCCTAGACATTGTATAACACAACAGCATAATAATAATAATAATAATAATAATAATAATAATAATAATAATAATAATAATGATAATAGTAATAATATATTTAACATTTAGTAGTATCACCTAGTATGTTGTTTGATAGTATTAGGATTAAAATTGATTTAGGATTCTGCTAAAAGAGGGCAACATTTACGAAATTTTCATTGCTTCATAAGAATTGGACCAAGGTGACTGTGATCACAGTATTGCATGACTTTGCAAGACTTAATTTATAGGTATTAGTACAATATTATGCTTATCAGACAAACATTGCCAGGAGTAAGTGCCAGGATGAGGGAACTTTTTAGACAATCTCTGCATATATAATGCACAGCTGTGATGCTACAGAGCCTACTATTACTCTCTCAGCAAACAAAAACTATGAATTATTCCCATCCAATTGTATGTCAGTGAAGAAAACTGCAGTGTAAATAAATGGCATCTGATCTGAAATACACAATTCTATTGTATAGTTAATACATCCTCAATGCCTTAATAGAAGAAAAGATCAGTTCATTATATAGCCCAGATCTGGGTGTGTTGACTAGCTATTCATAAATAAAAAAAGAGGTTAAATATCTTTGCATGGATTATTGCCAACAAGTCATTAGTGCTTCTTGAGGTTCATTATAACTATAAACGTTCCATTATTTCTACATGACTTGCATTGACACCTCCTAGAAATCCATCTTTATATCCTCATCCAAATGAACTCCCTGTCTATCTTTTTTCATTACTTTACTTGGTGCAGCATACAAAGTTGTCTGTCTCCTAAACTTTAACCTTGACCCTCTATATTGTCCCTGGTTTTAGTCAAATTCCTGAAAACTCTGGACTTAAATGTGATCCTGGTACAAACCAACCCTGTTTTTAAGTTGGATTAAACCCAAAACTCCATGCTGCACTCCATAGCAAGCCTCAAATCCTGGTCTCGGGTCCTTCAGAGTTCAGAGGTTGAAAGGAGTTGCGAATGTGTGCTGTCTGGGCAGCACATATATGGCCAAAAGCTTTGTTATACCACTCAGGAGTCTTCCCCCTAATAATATAACACAAAGATTAATATGAAGAATATTTGAATAAAAGTAAACCATCATACATTTGATATATATGGAAGAGAAGGATGGGCAACTGAAACTTGGGTGATGTGTTTTTATGTTTAATAATTTAATTTGTTTAATAATGTTGTAATGGCTGTTTTTTTTGCTTGTTTAAAAACTGACTAATGAGAGCATGCTAATATTAGCTTATATATTAAAATAAGTGATTTTAATGTCACTACAGCAGATTCAGTTCTTTACAACTGAATGGTAAACAAATAAAAAACGTTGGGTACTAAATATGAAATATACTGATTTAGGATTACAATCTATAATTATTGAGCTCTTTCCAAATATATTTAAAAAAAAAGATTTTCAAGCAGAAAACAGAAAAAGAAGCATTTTTCCCTAAAGAAAGAAAGTCTTATTTAAAACCTACTTAAGGTCCACTCTGCAGATATGTGTAAGTCTTGATTTTCCAGATCCACAGGGCTCAAATAAGTAGTGGGAATCCAGAACAATGCCTCGAACCTCTCCCATGGGTGCACTGTCTTCATACTCAATAGAAACTGTGACCAATGCACAAACTCCCTTTGGTAGGTCTGCCTGCCACATTCTGAACAAAGAGAATATTTTCTAAACACAAATATTATGTGTATTGCATTCAAACTTATCTATCTTGTGAGTATTAAAATAAAAATTTGATCACCCTGTGATTTTGCAAGTTCTCCTACTTCGAAATCATAGAGAGGTCTTTTCAGCATAGGTGCACTGAATTTTTAAGCAGGAGAACTTGCAAAATCACAGGGTCATCAAATACTTATTAATTACTGTGTAATATATATACTAAGCCCTTTTATTGCATTATATATATATATATATATAGCTTAGTGTTGGGGAAAAAATGTTGAATAATTAGGCAACGACTGCAGAAGTGATAAAAGTGATAAGAGAGACAGCTAGGAAGATACTTAGTGTGACATCTGTAAAGGGAAAAGAAGGCAAAGAGACGTGGTGGTGAAATGAGGAAGTGCAGGAAAGTATAAGGAGAAAGAGGTTGGCGAAACAGAATTTGGATCTGCAGAGAGATGATAAAAGTAGGCAGGAGTATAAGGAGATTAGGCAGCAGGTAAAGAGAGATGTAGCAAAAGCTAAGGAAAAGGCATATGAGAAGCGTATGAGAAGTTGGACACTAGGGAGAGAGAAAAGGATTTGTACCAGTTGGCCAGGCAGAGAGACAGAGAGTTGAGAAGGATGTACTGCAAAGTAGAGCTATAAAGGATACAGTTGGAACTGTGTTGCCTAGTATGTGTGTCGAGAAAGTTTAGAGACAGTGGCGTTGCCAAAAAGACAGGAGGCGGAGCTGGAGGGGACAGAGTTGATGTTGAGATTTTCATTGGGAGTGACGAGGATGGACTGGATTAGAAATGAGTCCATAAGAGGGACGGCGCATGTAGAATGTTTTGGAGACAAGGTAAGGCTAAATACAGGGGTGTGAAAAAGTGTTGGCCCCCTTCCTGATTTCTAGTTTTTTTGCTTGTTTGTCACACTTCAATGTTTCAGATCATCAAACAAATGTAAATATTACTCAAAGATAAAATAAGTAAACACAAAACAGTTTTTAAATGAAGGTGTTTATTATTAATAGAAAACAAAAGCCAAAACTACATGGCCCTGTGTGAGAAAGTGTTTGCCCCTTTGTTAAAACATAACTTAACTGTGGTTTATCACACCTGAGATCAATTTCTCTAGCCACACTCAGACCTGATTACTGCCCCACCTGTTTGCAATCAATAAATCACTTAAATAGAACCTGCCTGACAAAGTGAAGGAGACCAACAGATCCTCGAAAGCGAGACATCATGCCGTGATCCAAAGAAATTCAGAAACAAATGAGAAAGAAAGCTTTGAAAGCTAGACATCATGCCGAGATCCAAAGAAATTCAGGAACAAATGAGAAAGAAAGTAATTGTGATCTATTATAGGTTATAAATCCATTTCTAAAGCTTTGGGACTAACCCTAACCCATTATCCACAAATGGCGAAAACATGAAACAGTGGAGAACATTCCCAGGAGTGGCCGGCCGACAAAAATTACCCCAAACGCGCAGCGACAACTCATTCAAGAGGTCACAACTAATTCAAGAGGTCACAACTCATTCAAGACCCCACAACAATATCCAAAGAATTGCAGGCCTCAGTTAAAGTCAATGTTCATGACTCCGCCATGAGAAAGAACTGGCCAAAAATGGTCTGCATGGCAGAGTTCCAGGATGAAAACCGCTGCTGAGCAAAAAGAACATAAAGGCTTGCCTCAGTTTTACCAGAAAACATATTGATGAAGAAAAACAAAATGAAGACTTTGGAGTAGCCTAGTCAAAGTCATGACCTGAATCCTTTTGAGATGCTGTGGTATGGCCTTAAAGGCGGTTCATGCTCAAAAACCCTCCAATGTGGCGGAACTACAACAATTCTGCAAAGATTAGTTGACCAAAATTCCTCCACAGCGCTGTAACAGACTCATTGATTGCAGTAGTTGTTGCTAAGGGTGGCCCAACCAGTTATTAGGTTAAGGGGGTAAACACCTTCTCATACAGGGCCATGTAGTTTTGGATTTAGTTTTCCCTTAATAATAATGCATGTATGCAGTCATTTAAAGAAATGGAAATAAAGGAAATTAAATGCATGTATATCTGAAGCATACCTAAGTACCACAAAGTCTCTGCTGGGGTGTGGGGCCATATTGTTAACAGCATACTGATAGATTTCACTCTGGTTGTCCAGTGTTTCTAGAACTTTCCACTGTAGGAGGTCACTATCCCACAGGTGCTGTTCTCGCAGAACACGGTTCAGTAGCACAGGCGGCGGAGCTTCCACTTCAACTGAAATGCGCCATCGCCTCAGTGGAGTTCCATCACCTACCTGTGATAAAGGAGAGAGCATTCATCACAAAATCTTTTTTTTGAAGTGTGCACTTTGTTTGAAAGCTGTTGGGATATATACATGAATTATAATTGCAAATATCGTTATTGCTTGATTACATTTGATCATAAAATATTTAATTAATTAATCACAACTGGAACAGTGGGTCAGAATTTACACCCTTGATAACCCAGAACATACTGGAACGGGATGATCCCAGGGGAGAAGTCGATCAGAGAGTTCTGGGTTAATTCTGGCCTTGGGAGAAACTCAAACAATTCTGTTTTCCGGAACAATAGGACCTCACGTACCTCCCTAACTCCTGGTTAAGACGTGGACATTAGACTGGGGATGGTAAATGGTGGTCAAGTTGTCGTTAATGTCCAGCTTCTTGCAAAACTCCAGATCTTGAAGGTTAATTCTGGGCCCGGTCAGAGACAAAGTCCTCAAACACTTAGGTGGTGTTAACCAGCAGGTCTTTGAGAAATGGTCTATGATGGTAAAGAGTGTGTTGTATTATTGGTATGGAGGCAGGGAAAAGTGAAGTATGTTCAAGGGATCAAAGCAACGGCAAAGAGCATCGGCTTTGGTATTCTTTGTGCACAGGCAATAAAAGATAGTGAACAGGATTCTGGTGAAAAAGCATTGCAAGCAAGCATTAAGCCTCTCCTTGAACATAGCCTTTAGCAATGCATTGTTCCATTCACTCTGAGCGGCTAACATGTAGAACTGAATTGGTCCCTGTTACCCCGGTTGTTGTCCGTGTTGAAACGTCAATTTAGTTATTCGAACAACTCTCGTAGCTGGGTGAAGAAGTAGCCAACGGAGGTGCTTATCTGTGGGTCCTTATCTCAAACTGCTAAAGCCCAGTTTAACGCCTTGTCTGATGGCAAAGGCAGCAAAAAATGCACATTTCAAACCGAATGTGAGGCTGATCATCAAACAGGATGTGCCACTGATGAACTAAATCCATACAATGCTCTGGGATTCCGTCAAACTGGAGGAGAGATGGTTAATTAGGTGTTTCATATGGCTTGTGGAGTGGCCGGTTGGGCTTAAAGCCAACTGGCCCTTGCAAGCCATGAGCATGAAAATCCACTGCAGTTAAGCTAGTCCTGCTAGATCTGGAGCCGGCGAAGTATTCTATAATAATGAGGGCCGACATGGATTCATAATGCAGTAAGCCTCGGTTCTTTCAAGAGCCTTGAAGAAAGAATGAATGCGCATAATAGTCACCTGTGGATGCATCAGCCTTTCCATGAAACAATCTGGAAATGTACATTGATGGATGATTTACTTCTATATCTGTACAGTGGCTGTCAAATATTTGCACTATGCTGAAGCCACAGTGGTAAAAACCTGATGCTATGTATTAGAACTCAAATCCCAGTGGCCCCATACTGTCTTTTTTGGGTCATGCACACTGCCCAGTTTGAATGAAATAAACATACCATAAGATGCTCTGCTCGTATTTAATTATATCAATTAACTTTCTTGACATTACCATGACTGGTTGAGTGACAACTGCCTTTCTTTATCTGTTTACTTGTTCTCTGACAATGAGTAAGTTAGTTTCCCTGATCTGAACCAACCTTTTTGTACGCGAGCTCCACATTGTCGATATTGGGTTGGTTTGTCCAGCACTTGGTTTTGTCTCTGGATTCTTTAAGAAGTTTCTGTATTAATGCCTCCATGTGGCAACGGTAGGAGGCTTCCTCCTCCTCTTCCTCCTCTTCCACAGGTAACTGTAGGTGTTTGCAAAGGTCATCCAGGGGGGGTGCTAATACCTCAGCTTTCATGTAAGAGTTCCTTGACTGAGCAAACGTCTCCAGAGGGACCTGTAAAAAATTGTGATTCATGAATGAAGACTAACTGCACTGGCATCTAAATTGAAAATGAATGTTTTAAACACTGAAATATATTGTACAAACACTACATTACGTATTATAAAATTCTTTTCTTTTCAGCTGCTCCTGTTAGGGGTCGCCACAGCGGATCACTCTTTTCCACACTACACTGTCCTCTACTTCTGCATCTTTCACCCAAACTACCTGCATGTCTTTCCACACCCCATTCATAAACCTCCTCCTTGGTCTATTGTACTGTATTTAATATAATGTTTCAAAAACATTTTTAATACCTATGTATTTCATTAAACATTATGAATCATGCTTAAAATGAGCTTATTTCAAAAATTCTGTAACACTTTTACATTTAGATATAAATGTATAAGAATGTAATATGCATAACGTGCAAAAGCTTTAAATTTTTTCTAGTTAAAGTTAATTTACATTGTGCGCTGTGCTTGATCATTTCACCTTTTAGATTCAGTTTATTGAATATTGATATTTCTGCATCTGTTTTGCCCCATGTGAATTTATTGCTTAAAGAAATTTGTTTCCTAATAATAATTCATAATAATTCATGCAAACTATATATACGCTATGCTCCTGGCTACCACTGTTCTGATAGCGACAATAAAGGAACAGCTACATTATCAGCATATTATCGGCAAAAAAAAAGAAAATGCCCTATATGTCTAAATGATGGTCTTGCACTGCTTTGAGAAGCGTAGTCTAACCTTAAAGAGGTGGTTGCATTCAGTAATCATGTGGGCAAGTCCTTGAGTGGCAGCTAGGTTCTCATTAAGATCCTTCTGGTCAGGGCGGCCTGTGGCATACTTTTTCTGGATTGACCTGAGGAAAAAGAGATTAAAACAACTACTAATGCATAATCATTTAGTGTATAAGGATAGAGTTAGAAAGGTCTGTTACCTTGGTGAAAGGTTGTCATTCTTCATAATGTTCAGATGAAAGAGAGATGGTGCGAGACACACAGCCAGATTCATGGGTGTCATCTGGTTTTCTTCTGCATAGGAAGTGACATCATTCAGGAAACACAGTAGGGTCTGAAGCACTTCACGGTTCTCATCTGCCATAAGCATGATTGCAGCATTTACTGCCTGCAGCCGCTGCTCTTTAGGCACGTCTAAACAAAAAAGAATGAAAAGACTTTATTCATTGTATACATTGTAATAATTTTTTTATTTACACCTGCTGCCACTTTAATTTTTTAATTTTATATAAATATATTACAATATTTAGATATCTTTTTAGACTGTTTTTACTGGTGGTTTATTTTTCTTTCTTGAATGCTTTTTTATCTTTGCATAAGAGCAGAATTATACTAATTATATATGGTTTTGAATTTAAGTTATTAAACCTTTTTTTAAACACACATACACTGATATATTTGAAGGAAGGTCTCTCCAAGTTTGCTGGTAAGCAGTGGCTCAGGAAGGTCTCTGAAAAACTGCTTTACCATATCAGCCACATCATACGCACACTGATCCTCGTAGTCAACGCTCTCTGGAGAACTCTCACACATCTGTCTCAGAGCCTGGATCCGAGACTTTACTCCTGACTTACGAAAAAGCCCCACCTGAAAACAGAAAAGCTTTTAAAATAAGTACACTAAATGGTCTGAAACCATAAACAACCAGAAACAAGGTGCTATAGAAAGGCTCCTTCCGGATAATAATGCAGAAAAGATCCTAGTGCCTCCCCAGAGGTTCACATGCAGTTAGTCACCTGACCTTGCTGGGGCCGTCAATGAACATGCAGAAGAGTGTTCTTGAACCGAATCAGTCTATAACATATCTTGGAATAATAATTCAGAATTCAGAATAATTTTCAGAAATGGGTAGTTTGCCATCTCCATGAGGGCAGTGCTTTCAAAAGTGGAGGATACATTCCAAAAGAGGGAGGTGAAGATGGATCAAGATTCGGTAAATACAAACCCAATTCCAAAAACATTGGGACACTTTACAAATTGTGAATAAAAACAGAATGCAATGAAGTGGAAGTTTCGAATATCATAAAATGGACTGTGGCAAAGTGAAAAACTGTTCTGTCGTCAGACGAATCAAAAGTTCTTTTTGGCAAATGAGATGCCATGTCATCTGGACTAAAGAGGACAAAGACAACCCAAGTTGTTATCAGCGCTCATTTCAAAAGCCTGCATCTCTGATGGTATGAGGTTGCATAAGTGCGTGTGGTACGGGCAGCTTACACATTTGAAAAGACATCATCAATGCAGAAAGGTATATCCAAGTTCTAGAACAACATACGCTCCCATCCAGACGTCGTCTCTTTCAGGGAAGATCCTGCATTTTCCAACATGACAATGCCAGACCACATACTGCATCAATTACAACATCATGGCTGCATAAGAGAAGAATCCTGGTACTGAAATGGCCAGCCGGCAGTACAGATCTTTCACCCATAGAAAACAATTAGCGCATCATAAAGAGGAAGATGCGGCAAAGAAGACCTAACACAGTTGAACAACTAGAAGCCTGTATGGGACAACATTCCTATTCCTAAAACTGAGCAACTTGTCTCCTCAGTCCCAGATGTTTGCAGACTATTATAAAAAGAAGAGGGGATTCCACACAGTTTGGAGATGAAACTTAAAATCAACTTATTTTCCCCTTAAAATAATGCATTTTTTTCAGTTTAAATATTTGATATTTGATCTATATTGTATTCTGAATAAAATATTGAAATTTTAAACTTCAACATCATTGCATTCTTTTTTTCACAATTTGTACAGTGTCGCAACTTTTTTGGAATCGGGTTTGTAGTTGGTAGGGGATGCTTTGCAAAGCAATTCGATTTGCAACACACTTAAAACCTGAATTGCATTTTGTCCCCCAACAATAAGTTAAAAGCAGGAATTTCTCATTTGTAATTTCAAAAAAGAGCCTACACATTCTTTAAGGGACTAATATGCAAATTTTCTCTACAAAGTGTATTATTAGTTTAAAATAATTAGAACATATGATATACAGTATGCGAGGTAAATCTACATCAAGACTGTACTCTGTTCTAGCACCAAGATGGTGGAACGAACTCCCCATCAATGTAAG
>JAOTRA010000006.1:5094937-5120743 GCA_026260255.1 Pseudolaguvia tuberculata | reverse complement strand
AAGATATGCAGGTAGTTGGGGTGAAAGAGGCAGATGTAGAGGACAGGGTAGTGTGGAGAAGAGTGATCCGCTGTGGTTACCCCTAACGGTAGCAGCCGAAAGGAGAAGAAGAATAAGATTTTTATATGTTTACCAGCTTTGCTACAGTAGACCTGTATCTCTGAAATGTTCATTACATTAACGGTCAAAGTTATAATGAACAGCGTCATCGTACAAAATATTACAAGGAAGAGTGCCACAAGGGGAAGGGGGCGTTTGTTTTGATAATTCAGCGCACGGTAGGAGCCACCAGAGATCTGTTTCATAAATATTAACAGTGCGGGATGGGTGTTGGAGAACGACATACACCTCATTTACTGTCAACATCGGTAGTAGTGTCCCTGTAAAAACTATTTCAATTAATAATAATAATAATAATAATAACATCGCCCTACGATGGACTGGCGACCTGTCCAGGCTTTACCCCCGCCTCTTGCCCTATATGCGCTGGGATAGGCGCCAGAGAACCCCCCGTGACCCCGAATTAGAGAATAAACAGGTAAGAAGATGAATGAATGAATGAGTGAATGAATAATAATATCATCTGTTTAAATTCACAGATACTAGTTTGAATGAGCCACAAAGACCTTCATCCTGGATGAAGAGACCTGCATTATTTATAAGCCAAGAGATCTAGTTTCTTTTTACTGTCCATATCTTAAAGAAAAACTTGATTTTAAGTGAGCATTCTTTTAGTATTCTAGGCATTAAATATTTTAATTGTCACTTCTATATCTAGATCTATAATTATGCTTTTCTAGCACTCTGTTAGATTTTAATGATCTTTTGTTAAATGACATTCGAAAAGGATTATATTCTGGTAATTGTGCCATGTATGTGCAGAGGTACATATTTGTTGGAAGCATGTTTTGAGAAATAAGCCGATTTTTCCATTTGCTATCATTTCCTATATGTCCTATAATCCTATAGTCTTTATGATAATAAAAAAAAAACCCTAATATTAAATAATTATAAATCTTCGAGCTATCAAATAAGGTGGATTTAATAATCACAATGTCTTCTTTAGGTGTAAAGTGATTTATTTTAAATAATTGCTTCTCTATTATGCAAACCATTATTAGTTTTTTTTCCTGAATGCTATTTTTAAAAAACATTATAATTAAAAATTTATTGTAGGCCTAATTTCTATTTGTTATATATGCTGTGGTATGTATTAGACTACCAAGGGCTAAAGTGCTCAGATACTGTACTACACTGTTGTACACACAGGCAATTCAGAAGAATACACAACCTGAATGACTATTCTATAGATTTCTTTAGCATTTTAAATCATTTTTAGTAGCCTTTGCAAACTTATTTTTCCCTAAATACATGTTATCATTGTGATATATTTAATAGTAATAATAATCTACCATTCTCATATATTATCCAGAACCTAAGCACTTCCCTAATTTTAAAAGGATTCTTCACCCAATAATAAAATTCTGTCATTAACTACTCACCCACTAGTTACCCACTCATAAGATTTTATTTATCTTCAAAAGACAATATTTTTTATTAAATATGATTAAATCTCTGACCCAACGTAAGTAGCACATTGAAGAATGCCAAGAGGATTGACAAAGATTGACTGGTGTGACACCAATAGTTCAACAGCTTACACACGTCCTGTATATTTCTTTAAGTGTATACAAGGCACAATACACGTGTTGACAACCTTATTAAGTCGGATTTGGGTCAACGGCGTCTGTGATCCTGCATGAGATGTAAACAAAATGTGGCAAGAAGCTGTGTGTTGTGTCAGATAAGAGCAAAAAGAGGACAATTAATAGTGTTAAAATATCGAAATGAATATTTTTTTAAATTTTTTTAATTTTTTTTAATATATTTCATTAGCTTTTTATTTTATCGTTTTGTTTCAGTGCTTCACACTCCATCCCAGGAGGTGGAGATATATGTACGACAAGTGGGTTTGCCAACTGGCACAAAACAACTAACGGCTCAATATATGGCAAAATGGTAGTTATTTATTCCTAATTATACTAATAATAACTTAGAATCGAACCTCTGATGATCTGCTGATCGGCTTTGCCGATCCTCACTTATCAGTACTTTTCTGGTGTCTTAAACCTGGTAGTTGCCCTGCTGTTTATGGGAGGGTCAGAGGTCATCAGATTTCATCAAAAATATCTAATGTGTTTCAAAGTTGAATATCTGTTAGAAGAAAGTGACAGAATTGTAATTTTAGGGTGAACTATCGCTTTAATTATTAGAAAGGATTAATAAATTTTTACTAGCATTGATTTTACAGCATAGATATACACAAAAACTCGTAATTAATAGTTGAAATAAACAGAAAGATCTTCAACAAATATCACTGTGATTGAAGGCTTGAATATTTATCGATCAGATAATGCGTATTCTCTTGTATTAGATGAAATGTATTGTCTTTTTTTTGTCATTAAATTTTTGTTCTGTTACATATCGAAATCTGCCGTTTGTTGTCTTTATTTATTTTACTATAGAGAAAATTTTGGGAAATAAAGTTATTTCTAATGGTATTATTCCTCTATATGAGCTGTTATGTTACCCAATAGCATTTGACAGACGCCCTAATCCAGAGCAACGTTTATACAACTGAGCAATTCAGGGTTACTGGTCACTACTTACTATTCAATTATGGAATATAAATTCATGATTAAAAATTATTTTTTTCTAACACAAATTACAGGTGGCGTGGTGGCGTAGTGGATAGCACAACAAGTCGCCTCACAACAAGAATGTCCCGGGGTCGAATCCCGGGTCGGGGATCCTACGGGTACTCCGGTTTCCTCCCACAGTCAAAAACATGCAGATGAGGTGGATTGGTGATTGTAAATTGTCTATAGGAGTGAATGTGTGTGAATGGTTGTTTGTCTATGTGTTGCCCTGAGGTGACCCGTCCAGGGTGTACCCCCGCCTCTCGCCCTATGTGTGCTGTGATAGGTGCAAGCAGACCTCCGTAACCCCGAATTTGGGAAAAAGCAGGTAAGAAGATGAATGAATGAATAATACAAATTATAGGTCGCCGCACAACAAGAAGGGTTCGATTCCTGGGTTGGGGATCTTTCTGTGCAGAGTTTGCATGTTCTCCCTATGCTTGTGTGGTTTTCCTCCGGGTACTCTGGTTTCCTCCCACAGTCCAAAAACATGCAGATTAGGTTGATTATTTATTCTAAATTGTCCATAGGAGTGAATGTGTGTGTGAATGGTTGTTTGTCTATGTGTTGCCCTGAGACGGACTGGCGACCCTTCCGCCTCTTGCCCTATGTGAGCTGTGATAGGCACCAGCACACCCCTGTGACCCCAAATTAGGGAATAAGTGGATAAGAGGATGAATAAATCATACAAATTATAGTGAAGTCTCTGTGATGGAGGTTGCTGCTGCTGGCCTGAGGGTTGAAGGATGGAGGGAAAACAGTTTATGTGCTAAATGAGAGTTGTGATGGATGATTCTGCAAGCCTTCTGCAGACATCGCTTCCTCTGGATATCCCAGATAGCTGTTGGTTTCCACCACCGTCTATACAACTGTCCAGGTCTGTTTCAGAACAATTTCTGGACCAGACTGTAATAATGTTGTATGCTTTGTTACAGTGATACAGTAAAACTAAAAATAAAAGTATGACGAGGATAGAAAACAAAACACAACAATAGAGCAATTTGTGTTTGAAATAGACGGAAAATCATTTATGAGCTTACAGCAGCTGCTGTTGTTTATGGGCTCATCAAAGGCTGATGACTGGGGAAAACATCCTGATGCTTATCTGGGAGAAGAACATTTTGAACAAACAACACCCCCATCTCTGTTAATCAGATCTGGAAATTTTCTATTTCTAATTTTGCCCAATCAGACAGGTGTACTGATGACCCAGACAAAGGATTGGAATGTTTGTACCTACAGGTGTTCTCCAGATTGACATTATGAATCGGACTGATGTGATGTGAATGCAGATAGACAGGAAAACGGTCAATGAGAAAAATATTATAGTGGCATCAGCCAGAGGATTCAAGGCTTCCTGAAAAAGGACTGTTAATAATTGTCACTATTTTTCTTCCTACTAGTGGCAGCCATGATCACCCTCCTCAGTGATCCAGAGCATTTGAGCAAAGATGCCAGTGTGGAAATTGTGTATGTACAATAAGATGACAGATGCTGTAAAGTTGGACGAATAAAGAACAAAACATGAGACGAAAAAAGAATAAAATATATAAATCCATTTTGTATTTTGTATGTTTTATATGAAACAGATTTAATGATGGAAAGGTAATTATTTGGTTGGAGAACAAATAGCCAGCTGAGAACGTGGCGTAGTGGTTAGCACAATCGCCTCACAAGATGAAGGTCCCGGGTTCAATTCCCAGACCTAGGATTTGATTGCGTCGGTTTCCTCCGGGTACTCCGGTTCTGGTTGACTGGTGATTGTAAATTGTCCATAGGAGTGAATGTGTGTGTGAATGTTTGTTTGTCTATATGTGACCCTGTGATGGACTGGCGACCTGTTTAGGGTCCTGCTCTATGTGAGCTGAGATAGGCACCAGGAAATCTCCGTGACCCCGAATTAGGGAATAAGCGGGTAAGAAGACGAATGAATTTTAATGCCGTATTATTTGCACTAGATGGCGCTGTAGATCACAGTAGAAGTAAAAGCTGAGCTTGAACCCCACCGATATAAATACCTTCTATAGAGATGCACTAAATACTGTACACATTCTCTTTCAGCCCTGCGATGGACTGGCGAACCGTCCAGGGTGTACCCCTGCCTCTCGCCCTATGTGTGCTGGGATAGGCGCCAGCGGACGCCCGTGACCCCGAATTAGGGAATAAGCGGGTAAGAATATGAATGAATGAATGAATGAATGAATGAATGAATGAATGAATGAATTATTCAGCTATTATAAGAAACAAGTTATATGCTTTAATGTACAGGTGTTTTTTGGTGGTGTGACTACAGTGAAACAAACGTGTGTACAGCAAACATGCCGCTGGAGAGGTGGGGGTTGGGGCAAAAGGGGTTGGGGAAGAAGGGGTCGTGACCTTCGCACTTTCCATAAGAGAAATTATCTCTTTTCATAGCTCTCACTAAAACATCCTCAAACATCACTTTCATTGTATTTTAAGTCATAATGTTAAATTTCATGTTTTTTCCAGACATCTTTTAGGGACTACAAGAAAAATTACGATTTCGTTTGGTGATCACATGAACCAGTTAAAATAATTCACCATCTGTTTCCAAACACTACAAAATATTGCATTGTTAATTATAAGTTAAAGTTCTCTTCGAGTGAACACTTCCAAACATGCACACTTTGTGGAAGGCCGTATTGGATTTCGTTTATTACCAAACGCAATTATTTGTCTCTCGGTGCTTTCCGTAGTAGACCCATACGACAGCTGTGCGCGCGCTCAAGTTTGTTGTATTTCGCGGGAGTAGCAGTCGTAGCGGACGCGCCGACATCCAGCTGTTTAAAAGTATTTTTTTTTAATAAACATGAGTTTGTGGGTTGATAAGTATAGACCAACTTCTCTAACCAAGCTGGACTACCACAAGGAACAAGCAAATCAGCTGAAAAATCTGGTAAGTACTGCACAAAGCGCGGTATATGCACTAGTTAGCTATAGCCGCTTAGCCAAATGCTGATGTTCTGTTACACACTGAAGAAATCAAGCTGAATTAAATTACAATTACAGCCTTTGGCAGAGGAGAGAAACGACGTGATATATTTACGTCTATAATGTCTAATATGAGAATAGTAGCAGGCGGAAGGGCTGTATTTAGATGTTAAAGCTTTGAGTCCATCTGAGTATAAATCAAAAAAGATATATAAGACTGGAAATATATAAGGTATACATAATGTATTTGTATGTATACATTCATTCATTCATTCATTCATACATACATACATTCATACATATGTACATTAGCTCCAACAGTATTAGTGAGATCAGGTGATATATAAGACTGATATATAAGACTGGAAATATATAAGGTGTGTATATATAATATATAATGTATTTGTATGTGTACATTCATACATACATATGTACATTCGTTCCAACAGTATTAGTGAGATCAGGTGCCAGGTAAGGAGGTCTTTGGTACGGTCACCATTCCAGTTCATCCCATATTGGTTCAGTGGTGGTAAGATCAGGACTTTGTGCCGAAACACAGCATGTGATTTATGTGGTTTTGTGCTCAGGCTAATTGTCGTGCTGGAAAAGTGTTGGAGTGTCTTAGTTCCAGTGAAGGAATAATGTAATGCTACAACATACAAAAAAACATTCTAGACAACTGTGGACTTTAATTTTTATGACTGCATTGTGTTGAGGCATCATATGGATCTGATGGTTAGATGACCAGAAATGTTTGACATTATATTTTATGTGAGCTGATATGAAGAGGGAACTGGCAGATGAGTTAGTAAAATCCAGCATTGTAGTTTATTAGTTGTATTTATTGCCCAGTAAAATCTTGCATCTTTGAAGTAGGGATTTACGAACCATTGGATACTTCCCATCCCAGATAAAATAATCAATCATCCTGTCTAATCAGTCCAAAAGTTTGGGGAGGGGGAAGGAATTGTTCAAACAGAAATAGGAATTTAGGCAGTCTTGATATTTCCAAGGGTGCCACGGTGGCAAGATTGTTAGCACAGTTGTCTCACAACAAGAAGGTCCCAGGTGCGAAGTTTGCATGTTCTCCCCCTGCTTGTGTGGGTTTCCTCCCACAGTCCAAAAACATTGACTGGCAACCTGTCCTGGGTGTACCCCTGCCTTTTGGCCTATGTGCGCTGAGATTGGCACCAGCAGATCACCGTGACCCCAAATGAGGGAATAAGCAGGTTACAGGATGAATAAATGACTTTTCCGATTAAGATCGATTTTTAGTTATGAGTTGGATACAATTTGCAGATGCAAAAGTTGAAAAAGTGCACTTAGAGCGCGCCCAGTTAGAGCGGGTAGAGACATACCCCAAAGTCTTGCAGCTGTGAAAAGGTAGCTCTACAAACTATTGACACAGGGGGCTGCATACAAATGTACACCACACTTTTAGCATGTTGGATTTATTTCTCCAAGAGTTGGTGAAATTGCCCCTCTTGCTGAAATTTTGATGAGTCGTCTTCAGGTGAGGTGAGTCGAATCTGTCATGCTTCCCTTTCAAAGATAAAGAAAATCTTCTTGCTTTTCAGAACACTCACTGCACAGACTGGATAACCCACTTTGGAAGTTCTGACCATTTTAGATTTGCATGTGTGCTTTAATTTAATAGTCACTGTTTATTCGCTCCGCTTCTTTCCATTTATCGACTCATGTGTCCTTTCCTGCCATAATGTTTGGGACAGGTACAATGTGGCGATTTCCCGCACCTGCTTGTTTATGGGCCATCTGGTGCTGGCAAGAAGACACGGATTCTGTGTCTCCTCCGTGAACTGTACGGTGTCGGAGTGGAGAAACTCAGAATTGAACATCAGTCAATTGTAGTAAGTGACATCATGATGTTTTTAAAATTGCCTTACAGAAGTGTGTACTAATTACCAGTAATTAAATCTTTTACGGCGGCGCGGTGGCGTAGTGGATAGCACGGTCGCCTTACAACAAGAAGGTCCCCGGTTTGAATCCTGGGCCGGGATCTTTCTGTGCAGAGTTTGCATGTTCTCCACAGTCCAAAAACATGCAGATTAGGCAGATTCTAAATTGTCCATAGGAATGAATGTGTGTGAATGGTTGTTTGTCCATGTGTGGCCTTGTGATGGACTGGCGACCCGTCCAGGGTGTACCCCTTGCCTCTCGCCCTGTGTGTGCTGGGATAGGCGCAGCAGACCCCCGTGACCCCGGATTCGGGAATAAGCGGGCAAGAAGATGAATGAATAAATCTTTTAATGAGCACTACATTATATCATTACAACACTAAGTGGGTGCCACAATGACATAGCGGTTAGCGTGGTTGACTCACAGCAAGAAGGTCCGGGGTACATAAAGTTGATTGGCGTTTCTAAATTGCGTGTGTGTGTGTGTGTGTCTGTCTCCGTCCCTGTGATGGACTGGGGAGCCTGTCCAGAATGTACCCCTGCCTTTTTGATGAAGAAATGAATGAACGCTACAGTACAGTACAGGTTTCTGATTAACACATGGATAAATATTTCTCTATACAGGCTCCATCTAAAAAAAAGATTGAAATCAACACCATTGCCAGTAACTATCATTTGGAGGTGAATCCAAGGTAAATTGCTACATGCTGATAAAGTTGTTCTACGATTCTAAAGTTTCGATTGGCTGCTGACCCGTTAATGTGTCTGGGTTTGTAGTGATGCAGGGAATAGTGACCGTGTCGTCATTCAAGAGCTGATTAAAACAATGGCTCAGTCACAGCAGATCCAGTCCAGCACACAAAGAGAGTTTAAAGGTCAGTATGCCCATTCATTTTAACTACATTATTGCTCAGTTGTATAAAAGATATAAATGTAGGTCACCCCTGGTTTTGCTGGAGTAGATCACCCTGTATGCCTGGTGTAAACCAGCAGGAGAGCCATGGCATCCCCTTGTAGGAAAGGATGTACTGCATGTTAGAGCGATAAAGGATACAGATGGAAATGTGTTGGCTAGTGAGGAAAGTGTTGAGAAGGTGGAGAGAGTAGCTTTGAGCAGCTGATGAATGAATGAGGAAAATGAGAGATAGAGAACGTTGGATGATGTGGAGATGGTGGAGCAGAAAATGGATAGGATTAGGAAGGTGAAAGTAAGAGCAGCTATTACTGTTGCAGTTTGGCAGACGCTCTTATCCAGAGCAACTTACATTTGGTCTTTTTTAAATTTTTTATTTTTTTTTTATTATAAAAACGGAGCAATTGTTGGTTAAGGGCTTTGCTCGGAGGCCAACAGTGGTTGCTTGGCGGAGGTGGGAATTGAACCCCGGTCTTTGGTATTAGTCCAACAATTTAACCACTAGGCTACCACTTCCCACCATCCTATTAAGAGGATTAAGAGTGGAAAGGTGGTTGGACCAGATGACATCATAGTAGAAGCATGGCAACCTGCTTACAACAAACCAAGAAATAGCAAACCATCTTGCAAAGACTTTTGAGGAGAACTCATCTACGATCAAGTGCCACCCCAAATTCCAAGCCACTCGGGAGAAAGAAAAACAAAAACACCTCTCAAACAACATAGAACCATACAATCAACTCTTCACAATGGAAGAACTTCAGTGTTCCATAAGAAAATCACATGGTCTCAATGCAGTGTCAAGTGATTTTCTTATGATTATCCACCAATGCAATATCTTACCTTCTGGAAATCTTTAATGATCCCTGGACATCAGGAAACATACCCGAGTCTTGGCAAGAAGCAATAATCATACCACTCCCAAAACCAAGAAAAGACTACCTATAGCCTTGACACACTGTCTCTGTAAAAGAGCCCTTAACACTTTGCAGAGGTTATAAATTCAAATTGAAATCTAAGAAAGCTCAAATCTTAATCTGCCATATTGATCAGATGTTTTTACAAAATCATATTTGGAAATAGTGTGTGGATATCCATAATTTTTTGTAATGTATATTAAATGCAGGATGTCTCATGCTTGTTTCTGCAGTGGTTCTGCTGACAGAAGTGGATCGACTTACTAAAGATGCACAGCATGCCCTGCGCCGGACCATGGAGAAGTATATGGCCACTTGTCGCCTGATCCTGTGTTGCAACTCTACATCAAAAGTGATCTCTCCTGTCAGGAGCAGGTGTTTGGCTGTAAGAGTACCACTGCCCAGTACTGAGGAGGTAACAACACTTTTGCCAAATCAAGAACGAAAGTTAGACAGAATGTGTAGTAGCCTGGCTGATGTATAAATAGCTATATATTTTTTCACACTACTTTACTCAGAAGTCACTAAATTCTAATACATTGGAACACCGCCATTTGTCCGCTTCTCTACTTGTTCAACTCGTTATTCGTCCAACTTCACTTCCATTTCAAGTGAAATTCAACTCGTCATTCGTACCCTGCGATTCGGACAGCGTCACTTTATTACTGGTCGAGCCATGCGGTCGCTTCAGCTCAGTCTCGTCACTCTGTACGCTACACATCATCCATGCAAGCTCCATAAAACGTTGCGCTATTTTACTCTTATTATTGTTTTTATTAAAAATAGTGCACCCATGGGTCAAAATCAAAAAGATTACAACCAAGCCTAAAAGGAAAGCAGGAAGAATGACAATTAAATTGAAAAAAGAACTCCTTTGAAAGTGGAACTCATGTTTCTGACCTGGCAATGGCATGGCAAAAACAACCATATCATCTATACTGAAAAATAAAGACAAAATTCCACTGTACACAGAACACATCTTATTAACAATGACTAAGTTTATCACTATGTAACAGTCCAAATAAGCTTCAGGACATTATAAAGCAGCGGTTTGGAGGGTAAACGGCAGCTTCGTGGTTACGGTTGTCTGTGGGTGACTTGAGACCTGTTCTACATTTCAGGTGTGCAGTGTTCTGATTGGTGTGTGCAAAAAGGAAGGGCTGCTTCTTCCATCTGAGCTGGCTAAACAGATTGCTGAGAAGTCAGGCCGAAACCTTCGCAAAGCTCTTCTCATGTGCGAAGCGTGCCGAGTGCAACAGTGAGTGATGGCCAGTGACTGTAAGAAAAACAACACTGGATGCAGAGAATGAATATTTGTAAACCTATATTATTCTAAATGTTTATTAAAATATGATATTTTGATTATATACATTTTTAGACGTTTTATGATGTTATTCAAACCTGCTTTTTCTGTACCCGTCCTCAGGTATCCCTTTTCTGCAGATCAGGACATACCTGAAACAGACTGGGAAGTTTATCTCAGAGAGACTGCTCATGCCATTATAAACCAGCAAAGCCCACAAAGGTTAGTTCTACATGTTCAAATGTCAACATATCTCTATTGAGACAAAAATTACAACTCAAGTGGATAAGTATTCAGACCCTCTTACATTTTTTTACTCTGGTATATTGTAGCCATTTGCTACAATATAACATAATGGACACACCGTACCCCATATTGACAGAAAAACACAGAATTGTTGACATTTTTGCTGATTTATTAAAAAAGAAAAACTGAAATCACATTCAGACCGTTTGTTGTGACACACATGTACTTAACTCTCCATTTCTTCTGATCATCATTGAGGTGGTTTTACACCTTAATTTGAGTCCATTTTGATTATACTTGATTAGGAAAGCCACACACCTGTCTATGTACAACCTTACAGCTCAGAGTACATAGCAAAGCAAACGAGAATCATGATGTTAAAGGAACTGCCTGAAGAGCTCAGAGACAGAATTGTGGCAAGACACAAATCTGGCCAAGGTTACAAAAACACTTCTGCTACACTTAAGGTTCTCCTAAGAGCACAATGGCATTCATAATCCTTAAATGGAAGATGTTTGGGACGACCAGTACCATTCTTAGAGCTTCCTGTCTGGCCAGACTGAGGTATCTGGGTATAAGAACCTTGGTGAGAGAGGTAAAGAAGATCACTGTGGCTGAGCTCCAGAGATCCAATCGGGAGGTGGAAGAAAGTTGTAGAAAGTCAACAAACACTGCTCCTCCAGTTAGGGATTTTGACGGACGCCTCTCCCCAGTGCACGACACTTGAAAAAACACCGGAAGGACTCCAAAATCATGAGAAATAAGATTCTCTGGCCTAATGAGACTAAAAATGTTTTGGCCTTAATTCTAAGCGGTATGTGTGGAGAAAACCAGGCGCTGCTCATCACCTGTCCAAGCAGTGAAGCATGGTGGTGGAAGCATCATGCTGTGGGGGTGTTTTTCAGCTGCATGGATAGGATAACTGGTTGCAATTGAGAGAAAGATGAATGCGGCAGGGACATCCTGGACAAAAACCTTCTGCATAATGCTTAGAAACTGAGACAATGACCCTAAGCACACAGCTAAAATAATGGAGGGGATCTGAATACTTTCCATACTGTATTGTGTGTTTTGTTTTTAGGAGTTGATAGATAATAAGTTTATTTGCTAGCCCTCTAAATTACTAGAAGTAGCCTGGTCACCTACTAAGCTAAAATGTGGAAGTTAACACTGTGATAACATGGGGCAGACTCAATTCAGTGTGTTAACATGGATAAAAGGAAACTTAAGTATTAAGTACTTAAGAACACAGCATATCACATTTTCATTTAACAAAAATAAAACATATTTTGTCCTTGGTAACTTGGTATAGTGTTGAAACTGTCTCGGCTAATCTGGCGATTATTGTTAAATAATTTTTTACTTTCCGACGGTTAATCCTGCCTGTTTTCCTGACATATTAATTGGAAAATATCCTGACCCCAGATGTGTCCAACTCCAGAACTCTCTAGAAGGTCTTGTATTCATGACCGGAGAATCAAAATGTGTTTTAGTATAGTGTTTATACATTTAGCCAAAATGTAAAGGCTGTAGTGCTTAAAAAGTGCTTATTTTAAATCTGTTTTAAATCATTGAATCGTCACCTTTTTATGGTGACTTATGGTACTTAATTAAATGGTCAGGAAACTCACAATTCCTTTTGTCAAGGCTTTTGGAGGTTCGGGCAAGACTTTATGAGCTACTAACTCATTGCATTCCGGCAGAAATCATCATGAAGGTATAATCTTGCTAATTCTGCTCAATTCACAGCCAGTATTTCCATTAAATAATTAACTATATGAAAGTTCATTTTGTGTGTCTTCACTGTTTAGGGGCTTGTGACTGAGTTGCTCAGTAACTGCGATGGCCACTTGAAACCCGAGGTGGCTCAAACAGCAGCCTATTACGAACACAGACTACAACTTGGCAGCAAAGCCATTTACCACCTGGAGGCCTTTGTGGCAAAGTTCATGGCCATTTATAAGAAGTTCATGGAGGATGGTCTTGATAACTTCATGTTCTAATAATTCTGTAATGCTTCTTTTTTGTTGTTGGTTTTGGCTTAAAAACGTAAAATTTTTTGAATTTGGTCTGTTTCTTGTTCTTTTGTGTGTTTTAACATTATGAGTAGGTAAAGTGAACAGAAAAATAACTAATCTGGCCATATCTTAAATATTGGGACTTTTAAACTGTTATATTTCTTACTTCATTTAATAGAGTGCAGAATATGTTTATTCCCAAAATAAAACAATTCACAAAACGTTCATACAAATTCACCATATAATTGAATTTGTGACAGGTATTTAAAACAAAATTAAATAAATGCAAATTATTATATAATTAAGTTTTTCCACAAAATATAAGACATGAAAATTAGGCATAGTACCAATGTTTATGCTATTTTTTTGGGCTATAGTCTCCTTGTATGGGTCTCCTTTTATAGCTTGTATAGGTATTTTTTGGGTGGGATATATTAACTTTTTTGCCTGGAACTATAATCTAATTTTTTGGACTTCATGCCAGCGTTTACTTTTAAGCACTTAATATTGAATTGTGAAATTAAGAACAAAATCCACTAAATCAGGTTCTAATTCATTACGGGTTAATTGATATGTTATAATAAGAAACATTTCACAATAGGTCATTTGTTTCTTTTTTTACAATAATATATAATAACACCCACAGTTATTAGCATGGCAGCAGCAACCAAAGAGATAAAGCCCACAACCGGTCGCTTGAATAGCACATAAGATGTAGGCGAGTGTTCAGGCACATGGGGACAGTGTATAGGACTACCAGTAACTGGAAACCCATTGTTCTCAATAATTTTTTTGTAGTGGGTTAAAGAGGATTTCACTATGTTCTCCTCGTGCACATGGCCGTACATCCCAAAGCCAGGGTCATGGTAGTCATTAAAAGCATAGGCAAAGTATCCCTTTAAATGAACCCCATCCAGTGTGTATGCTGGAACAGAAAACAAAGTTAGTAAACAATTAAAAAGTCCTGAGATATTATTTAATTGGATTGTTAGCAAATAAATAAATAAATCTACTAGAGACACTGGAATTATATTTATTTGACCCACATCAATGTTCAGTGTCTCACTAGAGGTCAGTGTACTGGGCTGTGCAATGATTAATTGGCTTTGATGGGGTTTGTTCTATATTTTAAACTTGATGTACTCTAATAGACCTGAGTGACTCAGTCCTTATCAAACAATACTCCAAATTGTTATAAAAGTAAATATTCCAATTAGAATAGGAAGGAGTGAGCTTACCTTTTAATGCCTCATTGATATAGTTGTACAAATAGTAGACTCGCAGACTATCTTTGAATTGGGCTGTGTCTTCCTGGACCCCATTGGCCATGACATAAATAGGCACATTTATATAATGCGAAGCAACCCAGGTAAGGGCTTTCCGCAGACCCCAGGGAACCACTGGAGAGTTACGTCTTTGAGACATTATCCAGGTTACGTCTGAAATCAGCTGTACCTCTAATGTGTCCTTAAACAAATACTTATCCTCCACTTCATCATACACCATGGAGGTTGTGAAATGACTGAGAGCAAAAAAGTCATAGGTGCCTTTAACTAGATGACGATCCTTTTCACTGAATGTAGGCAAGTGGTAGTTGAATAAGTCTATAGTGTTTCTCTGCTGGAGCCACTGGTGCATCACTTCTGGATAGTTGCCGCTGCCAAAGATGGGTTCCGCAAACCATCCTACGCGTAGATCCATGACTCGCTTTGCAGGAGCCATGTCCTCTCGGTTGAATGAGAATGCAGGCTCCACCCAGTCCATATGAAGCACCAATGAGATTTTACCTCCTTGTGAATTGCGAAACTCATTGTCATACACACGCCAGGCTAAAGCATGAGCACGAAGCAATTGATGGCCAACTGTATAGCCCAGGTCTTCATCATTGGGTTCATTCAATGTTATCCATATCTTAACATAATTCCCAAGCCGTTGAAAACACAGCCTAGCATATTGAGCAAAGGCTTGCACTGTCTCCTCGTTTTGCCAACCTCTGTTTTTCTCAAGTACATTAGGCAGACTAGAGAGTTTTCCAGTGTGATGCCAAAGCGAGACCACTGGATTGATATTGGCCTTCCGGAGTTCACTAACAAAGCAGTGGTAGTAACTTAGCAAGGTGTTGTTGGCTTCTGATACATGGCCTGTAGGGACTATAGAGGACCAGTTTAGCGAAAAGTGGAAATGAGAAACATGCATGTATTGGATCTCTGATACTTGTTGTCGGATTGCAGCAAAGTCAGCACAATGGTGTTTTCTGTGAATGGGGATCTCCACACCTTCCAGCTTTTTTAGCTTTCCATTGTCCGAGATGTTCCAGATGTACACACTTGAATCCATTTTCTGCATAGGTGTGGTCTCCACCTGAACAAAAGTATATATTTGAGAAAATAATTGTTATATTCAACAGCTTACTATGATTGTCAGTAATGTTTAGCACCTGCTCTCATCTACTGCTATATGCTGTTATATACTGTAGGCTTGTAGTATACAGATTGCTATTGTCGTGCTGTCTTCCTTTCCCGAAAAAAGGCATCAAACGTTTGCTCATAGATAGTGCTTTTTCAGATGTGCAAAATCGCTCATTCTCCATACTCATACCAGCACAGACACAGAAGCATTCGTTTTAGTGATTGATACATATCATTATTGTATTCTCTGGAAAGACTCGTTCACCAAAACAAATTTCTAGAATGTGCATATCATACCTGGCAATAAATCTGGTTCGGATTCTGATTCATATAGCTTCTTTTCTGCATGACATGCCTTTAGCCTGCATTTACAATGAATGATTTTAAGGTGTTTTTAGAGTTCATTATAGAATCCTACCTAAAGGTTTGAAAATCACAGACAACTCATATTAGTTACAGTTTGGCAGATGTTCTTATCCAGGGCAATTGTGGGTTAAGGGCCCACAGTGGTTGCTCGGTGGAGGTGGGAATTGAACCACAGCCTTTCTGGTATTAGTCCGACACCTTAACCACTAGGCTACCCCTTCCCATGTTGTTATTGACCATTGACTCTTTCAAAAATATTTTTTTCCAGATTGTCAGAAATATAATATTATTATTCACTGCATATCCAATTAAACTGTTGAAATGTACATTTTAAATAGCATCCCAACATTTTTGCCATTAAGCAAGCACATAAAAAAAGAAATCTGAATTTTACGTTACTATATAGACAGAAATACATTTTGTTTAAGGTTCAAATTTTGGCAACGAATCTAGGTCATAGGTGAACACTCCAGAATCATGTACAAAGACTGGGTTCTCCTTTCTGACCTTTGAATCTTCCCACTTACATAAAGTCATAACAACAAACAGGCAAACTGTTTGCAAACTGAATGCAAATCTGTATTTAAAGTAAAATAGATTTTACAACCAAGGATGGATAAAATATTTCATAAATAAAATTTTTACTTTTATTTTTTAAATAAACTGTAAAAAAAAAAAAAAAAAATCAATTTTAGCACACAGACAGGTCAGGATAGTTTTTTGTCTATTTTATTTTATGTTGTGATCAAATCTAAATACACTCGCCACTCTATTGCAATAGCTGATCATTATTTGTGGAAAATGACACAACCTAAATTTTTTTATATCAATAAGCACTGTATTGTTTACATTTTTTTTAAAAGAAGCATTTTTTAATTAATTACAAAGAAACACACCATTCTGTCCTTTTTTCTAAAACAGCTTCAAGAAATCCCATTGTTTCGTACCTGGATGGAGTTTGCAGCCACTCCCCATGTAAAATCACAAGGGAAAACTCCAACAAGAGGACGATTCTCTGGCAGCTGAGGGAAGCCATTCTTTTCAATCAGTTTACTGTAAAACAAGGCCGAGGTCTTTGGCTCTCTTGTCAGGTGATCAGATTTAAAGTCTACATAGTAAAGACCACGGCGTATTCCATACTCCCGATGCCACTCAAAGCCATCGAGCAATGACCAGGCAGTATAACCAAACACATTTACTTTATCCAGTCGAATTGCTTTGAAGAGCAAACAAAAAACAAAAAAAGGAGATTGAGTCTTAAGTATTAATTACATTCTGATAGTTTCAATTATTGTATATGTTAAAACATCTTGTATTAAAGCACCTACAGTGGTTAGAGAAAGTATTTAGACCCCCTTAAGTTTTTCACACTTTGTTATATTGCAGCCTTTTGCTAAAATCACTTTAAGTTAATTAATGTACAAACAGCACCTCATATTGACCGAAAATCACAGAATTCTTGACATTTCTGATAATTTATTAAAAAAGAAAAACTGAAATATCACGTGGTCCTAAGTATTCAGACGCTTTGCTGTGACACTCACCACTCACGTATTTAACTCAGGTACTGTCCATTTCTTCTGATCCTCCTTGAGATGGTTCTACACGTTCATTTGAGGCCAGCTGTGTATTGATTATACTGATTGGACTTGATTAGGAAAGCCACACACCTGTCTATATGCCATAACAGCTCACAGTGCATGTCCAGAGCAATGGAGAATGCGAGAAGATGAATGTGGGTACAGGGTTATCCTGCATGAAAACCTTCTCCAGAGTGGTCAGGACCTCAGACTGGGCTGAAGGCTTACATTCCAAAAAAACAATGATCCAAAGCACTCAGCTGAAATAACAAAGGAGTGGCTTCACAACAACTCCGTGACTGTTCTTCAATGGCCCAGCCAGAGCCCTGACTTAAACCTAATTGAGCATCTCTGAAAAGACATAAAAATAGCTGTCCACCAACGTTTACCCTCTAACCTAACAAAACTGTTAGAGAGAGGATCTGCAAGGAGGAATGGCACAGGATCTCCAAGTTCCAGGTGTGAAAAACTTGTTGCATCTTTTCCAAAAAGACTCCTGGTTGTGTTCGATCATAAGAGCGATTCTACTAAATACTGATCAAAGGGTCTGAATACTTAGGACCATGTGATATTTCATTTTTTTCATTCGTTCATCTTCTTGCCCGCTTATTCCCTAATTCGGGGTCACAGGGGTCTGCTGGTGCCCATCCCAGCGCACATAAGGCGAGAGAGAGGGGTACACCCTGGACGGGTCACCAGTCCACTCCAGGGCAACACATAGACAAACAACCATTCACACACACATTGACTCCTATGGACAATTTAGAATCATCAATCAATCTAATCTGCATGTTTTTGGACTGTGGGAGGAAACCGGAGTACCCGAAGGAAACCCACGCAAGCGTGGAGAGAACATGCAAACACCGCACAGAAAGATCCCTGGCCCAGGAATCGAACCAAGGACCTTCTTGAAGTGAGGTAACTGTGCTATCCAGTACGCCACAGCGCCGCCCCTATTTCAGTTTTTCTTTTTTAATAAATCAGCAAAAATGTCAACAACTCTGTGTTTTTCTGTCATAAACCTAAATGAACTTAGCAAATGGACAGATTTTATCAAATGGCTGCAATATAACAAAAAGTGAAAAAATTGTATATTTTCCGTACCCACTGTAAGGCTGTGTAATTTGTAGTATGATAGTTAACTTTTATTCTTATCTTTAAATACTAGCCACACTAATTAATAATATTTATAAAGTGTTAAAAAAATATTAGATATTGCAATTCAAAAAAAAAAACAGCTAATATTTGCAATCAATGTGTATTAACTAATAAATTATTTCTTACTTTTTCACTTCTTAGCCAAATAACATTAATTAAAGACCAACAATAGTCTTGTTAAAAACATTTCAAAACATTCTCATCTCTTCACCTACCTTTCAGAGTCTCCATTATAAACCGTTTTAGGTAATACATATGCTTAGCATCCTTTGTCTTGGTATTGCCATTGACAAACCAGCCACTTTCCACCACAAATATGGGAGGTTTGTTGTACTCTAAGTGAACCCAAAAGAGCAGCATGCGTAGATCCAGATCCTCGATCTGCCCAAAACGAAGACTGTCGTTAATCAGCTGAAAACTGAGAGCAGGCCCATGAGACAGGGCAAAGAAATCAGCTGTTCCATTAATATATTCCTTCTCTGCCTGGGTAAATGATGGTAGCCTGTGTGTTAGATTGCGCTTCATGCATTCTGGGTAATCTCCATCTACAAACAGTGGATGAGCAAACCAACCCAACACAAAATTGAGCGAGCACTGACAAGCCCTTTGACTCTCCTGCCTGGTCCTGCTTGGTTTGATCCAGTGGGAGGCCAGAGCTATGGAAAGTCTGCCTCTCTGTTGGACTCGATAGCGCTCGTCATACACATGCCATGCTGCAGCATGAGCCTGGTACAAGACAGTAAAAGGCAAAAAGATTTATTTACACAATATTTTTAGGACATTCTGGTGTCATATACATCACATACCTATAGAAAAGAAATGTGATTTAAAATTCCTAAAGCCTTCAAGGTTGAATTGTTATTGGTATTATTAACTAAAGTCCAAAGAACCACCTACTACAATACAAAGCACTAAGGAACTGATTATATCCTAAATGTCTAAAAGCATTTTAGTGAATTGTGTGAATATTTATTTCCTACCAATTTATTCCAAATACTGCCACTAAAACATTACAAACCTTTAAAAGGTGTTTTAATTATCTGACACATGTTATATTACAGGTTGGAGCGGTTAGTCGCCTCACACCAAGACGGTCCCGGGTTCGATTCCCGGGCCGGGGATCTTTCTGTGCAAAGTTTGCATGTTCTCCCCGCGCTTGCGTGAGTTTCCTCCAGGTACTCCGGTTTCCTCCCACAGTCCAAAAACATGCAGATTAGGTGGATTGGTGTAATTGTAATTTGTCCATAGGAGTGACTGTGTGTGTGAATGGTTGTTTGTCTATGTGTTGCCCTGAGATGGACTGGTGACCCGTCCAGGGTGTACCCCCGCCTCTCGCCCTTTGTGTGCTGGAATAGGCACCAACTGATCGCCATGACTCCGAATTAGGGAATAAGTGGGTACAAAGATGAATGAATGAATGAATGAATGAATGAATGAATGAATGAATGAATGAATGAATGAATGAATGAATGAATTAAGAAGATGAATGAATGAATATTTTTCAACACATATTGTGGTCTCTTCCTCTCCTTTAGAATAACCTGCTGCTTTTGTATTACCTTTAAAAGATTATGGCCGACTTTAAAAGGCAGGTCTGGATCGTTTTTAATTCCAGGAGCTCCAACTCCCGTGCCGTATCCGTGCCATGCCACAACAAACGGATTATCCATTGTGATCCAAAACTTCACATCTGCACCGAAAGTGTGAAAGCAGAACTGTGCGTAATCCCGGAACACATCCACCAGCACAGGGTTGCTCCAGCCTCCGTAAACCTCCTGCAGGTTTTCCGGTAAATCCCAGTGATATAGAGTCACCACAGGCTGCACTCGGATACTTTTCAGCCCACGGATGATACTCCTATAATATTCCACTCCCTTTGAGTTGGATGTACTTCTGGTACCATTGGTGAAAATCCGGGACCAGGACAGAGAGAAGCGATAGTGTGTGACCCCGAGTTGCTGAAGCGCGCGCAGATCTCCAGCTAAATTGTGGTAACTGTCACTGCCTACATCGCCCATCATTATTCGAGTCCCTGCGCGCGTGAATGTGTCCCACACTGATTTGCCCTTGCCGTCTTTTTGCCAGGCGCCCTCCACTTGATACGCAGCGGTGCCCACGGCCCATAGAAAATCCTCGGGGAACGTGTCGTACAAAAACGCTTCATCCTCCGGATAAGGCATTTTACTGAACCTGCCCCAAGTGCGCATCCCGGCGCCTGGTTCCGCCATGGTTCCACTCCAAAAAGTGTATGTACCAAAAATCATCAACAGCCTCAGAAACCACATTGGACCTCGCAGTAGGTCCATCTTAAGTACCCTGCACTAACACTCTCGGAGTTAATGTTCTCTTGATGGACTAATATGTTAATAACCGACCGCGCGTGCTTTTTCCCCGCTGCTGTAGCTGTCAATCATTAACCTCCAGTGCAGACGGGAAACGGTATCCAAGCGAAAAAGCGCGCAGTGGCAGTCAGCACATCCCTGCAGGCAATATTTAAAGAAGCTAATGAGATCATCACCAAACAACCCTGCAAACACACAAGCCATTTTACTTCATTAACTGTAGCTCTACTGCCGAAACTGAGATTGTGATGGATTTATAAAGTTTATGGGGATTTTACCAGGTCACTGCTTTTCAGCAAGGAAACATGTATATTGTCCTAATAAATAAAAAAACCCAAATGATTCAATGTTTTATGGTTTTAACTTTGAATAGGACAAAATCTGCTGGTAGGAAGAGCACAGCACAGTCATCTGCAGAAAGCACTGAATTTATTCATTTAATTTCAGTCTAGGGACTGTGATTAGAACTATTCATTCATTCATTCATTCATTCATTCATTCATTCATTCATTCATTCATTCATCTTCTTTCCCCTAATTCTGGGTCACAGGGGTCTGCTGGTGTCTATCCCAGCACACATAGGGCGAGAGGCAGGAGTACAGCCTAGAAAATAGTCCTATGGGCATTTTAGAAATCACCAATCAATCTAATGTACACATTTTTGTACTGTGGGAGGAAACCGGATTACCCAGAGGAAACCTGCTCAAGGCACGGGGAGAGCATGCAAAGTCTGCACAGAAAGATCCCTGGCCTGGAAATTGAACCCAAGACCTTCTTGTTGTGAGGCGACCGTACTAACCACTATGCCGTGCCGGGCATCAAATGCATGTTCTCCCTGTGCTTGTGAGTGTGTGTGTGTGTGTGTGTGTGTGTGTGTGTGTGTGTGTGTGTGTGTGTGTGTGTATGTGTTGTGTGGCCCTGCGATGGACTGGCAACCTGTCCAGGGTGTACCCCTGCCTCTTGCCCTATGTACACTGGAATAGGCAACAGCAAACCCCTGAATTAGAGAATGAGCAGGTAAGAAGATGAATGAATGATTTCTCTAAGTAGGATGTGATCCTGTATTAACTATAATTTCTGGATCCTGAATCAAGATTTCATTAAACAGAAATCATTCAAAACAATCTGATGTCATCAATGTGTGTTTACCAAACCCGCTTCAATTCATTTGAGAAATGTTTAAAAATCCTTAACTGTGAGTGGATGCTTCAAAATATCGTATTGTCTAGACTTGGATTAGAATATGAAATTAGACAAACTACATAAAAATAATTCATGATAGTCCAGGGACAACATGGGAATAGTGAATATAGACTATATTGATTATAATGATGAATAAACTTTAATGAATTTAAATAAACATTAATGACTTTTATGAGCGTTTGCTGTTGGCAGGAACATTTCCTCTTTTTTACTAAAAACTGAAACTGAATAGTATTTTTTGAGGTATTGTTTAATGATCTGTTTGTCAAGTAGGAAATGGAAAAGTGTCGTTTTAATACTAAAGCTACAGACATTAAACACAATGCCATACATTCAATATTTGACAGGATCGTTTAAATGCTACAACCAATGAAAATGATTTTATTAATTAAAGAGAAGAAGCTTTAGTATAACCACACACACATATCAAAAGGTTTCTTTGCTTCACTATACTCACACACTTTTTATGCTCATTTCAATTTTCATTTAAAGTTTAAGCATATAAAGTTCATAAAGCTACTGCACACATACTCTATCTACACTAACCTAAATCAGATAGCAGACTTTTTATTGCCACTTTCTGTTGACTGTTGTTAATAACTGTCGGGGGTATGAGAGTCATATTGAGATCATATTTTGCAGGGTGTTGCATTAAAGAGAACAATCATATGGCATTTACTAGTTTTATCCATGCTCTTCTGGTTGCCCAAAAAATGGACATATTTGTCTCACTGATTCACATCTGCAGCTGAATGAACCAGAAATACAATAGCAACACTCGAAACATTAAATGAAGGAAATACCAACAGCACTAATATCATTAAATGTGAAGGGGTGCCCAAAAATATTTTCTTGGGATAAAGGGATTGAGAACCACTGTTCTAGCCATCCAGACAAGACCATGTAAACTTTGCAGCAGCATAGAGTAACTGGAGGTTTGTCTGGTCAGAATAGAACTGACCCTGGTTTCTTCCTAGTTTGTTCTCTGAAATGCAGGTCGTCCAGTCAGCTCAGGGCCAAACACACCAGAATGTTGAACCAGATTGTTGTACACAGCAAGGCCGGCCCTACCTTTCAATCAATAGTGAAGTCATCGCAAACTAGCAAATTTATACAAATGTAACCCATTTTGCATATTTTATCTGTGCCTCTGTTAACTTTTCCTGAAGTAGGATAATTTCTAATTTATAAATTGTACATTATAAAATAGCACTAACTGTTTTTGTCCACTAGGCGGCTTGAAACAGGTTGACAGATGAAGTCAGACAGGAATCTCCATGGACGATGATGTTTGCAGATAATATTGTGATTTTTGGTGTGGTAGGGAGCAGGTTGAGAAGAATCTGGAGACGGGGAATGAAAGTCAGTACGAGTAAGACAGAGTAGATGTGTGTGAATAAGAGGGAAGGCAGCGTAGTGGTGAGGTTGCAGGGAGAAGATGTTGCAAAGTAATGGAGAGTGTGTTAGTGAAGTGAAGAAAAGAGTTCAGACAGGGTGGAGTGAGTGGAGAAGAGTGGCAGGAGTGATTTCTGATTGACGAGTCTCTGCAAGAGTGAAAGGGAAAGTTTATAGGACTGTAGTGAGATATTGTACAGTTTAGAGACAGTGGTGTTATCAAAAAGACAGGAGACAGAGGGCAGTGTTGAAGATGTTGAGATTTTCATTGGGAGTGACGAGGATGAAGAGGATTAGAAATGAGTTTATTAGAAGGACGGCGCACGTAGGATGTTTTGGCAAACTGTTCTGTGGTCAGACCAATCAAAATTTTAAGTTCTTTTTGGGAAACTAGAAATGCCATGGCTCAATGGTTAAGGTGCAGAGGTGTTGATTGGTAGACCAGGAAGACCTGGGTTCTAGCCCCACCTCCACCACTGTTGGGTCCTTGAGCAAGACCCTTAACCCTTCCTGCTCCAGGTGCTGTACAATAGCTGACCCTGCGCTCTGACCCCCAACTTACACATCTGGAGATATGCAAAGAAAAAACATTTCACTATATGTTGTACTCTGTACAATCATGTATGTTTTAATCCATTTCCCCCTTCCTTCCTTCCTTTTCCTTAATGCTGAAAGGTATATCCAAGTTCCAGAACAACATATGCTCCCATCTAGATGTTGAGTCTTTCAGGAAAGACCTTCTATAGACCTTGGTGTATTTTTCCAACATGACAATGCCAGACCACATACTGCATAAATTCTAATATCATGGCTGCTTAGGAGAAGGATCCGCGTAGTCAAATGGCCAGCCTGCAGTACAGATCTTTCACCCATAGAGACAAAGAAGACCTAAGACAGTTGAACAATTAGAAGCCTTTAATAGACAAGAATGGGACAACACTCCTATTCCTAAACTTGAGCAACTTGTCTCCTCAGTCCCCAGACATTTGCAGACTGTTATAAAAAGAATTGGGGATTTCACACAGTGGTACACATGGCCTTGTCCCAACTTTTTTTGAAATGTTGTTGCCATAAAATTTAAAAGCAACACATTTTTCCCCAAAAATTATACATTTTCTCAGTTGATTTGTTTTTTTTTTTTTGGCCTTTTGATATGTTGTCTATGTTGTATTCTGAATAAAATATTGAAATTTGAAACTTCCACGTGATTGCATTTTGTTTTGGAATCGGGTTTATACCTTCATCTCACAGAGGCATAGAAGTCCTAGTAAAATAGCACTTTTTTTTTCTTTTTTTACTTTTTTTTGTGTAAATCTCCTTCTTTGGTCCCTTTCTTTGATTGTAGGTTCACCAGGTATGAATGTGATTTGGAGCAGCAGGGGTTTTACATCCTAGACTGGAGACAAATTATCGCATGTCAAATGCATATCACATGTTTTTTTTCTGCTACCGACAATTTATACAAAATAATTAGATGAATACACTGCAGGAGAAAACCATGAAGAACCCCTGAAAAACAAGCGAATGAGGGGAAATCATACTACTAACTACTAACCCTAATTCCATAGTACATAAATATCTTTTTATACTAAATCTTATTGGATTGTTTATTTTATCCTGTTAGCAGGGATGATGCTAGAAGTTTTGGGCCCTACAAAAGAAAAGTCATTCCAGCCATTCTGTACTGTTACTACTAATAAAACAGATCTCTGGTCGACATAAACCCACCTCAATCCATTTTTGAATCTTTCTCTTCTTTTTAAACAAAATTTTATATTAATTAAATCTTTCTATTAGACAGTGTCTGTGTTGTTACAGTTTGGTACTTGGCAGACACTCTTATGCAGAGCGACTTACATATGGTTACTTTTTTTTTTTTTTTTACACATCTGAGCAATTAAGGGCCTTGCTCAAGGGCACACAGTGGTTGCTTGGTGTAGGTGGGATTTGAACCCCGGTCTTTCTGGTACTAGTCCAACACCTTAACCACTAGGCTACCACTTCCCACACACACACACACACACACACATAAAACTGAGGAATAACTCGGTTATTCCCTAATTCAGGGTCACATGGTTAAGCCGGCGCTTATGCCAGCGCACATAGTGTGAAAGGTAGCGGACAGGTCATGAGTCCATCACGGGGCCACAAATAGTCAACCAATCACACACACACTCACTCACTCTCACTCCTATGGGAAATATAAAATCACATGTTTTGGACTGTGGATAGAAACCATAGTAAACCATAGTTACATGTGTACTGAACAATTACAAACAACTTGTATGTGCAGTTTGGTTAACGAACATTTGATTTAATTGTGTGTGTGTGTGTGTGTGTGTGTGTGTGTGTGTGTGTGTGTGTGTGTGTGTGTGTGTGTGTGTGTGTGT